>JARYHS010012519.1:159325661-159395642 GCA_031002005.1 Vandiemenella viatica | reverse complement strand
GGCGTTACAGGATGAGGAGGTGGGAATGAGGGGATGGGGGAGGCGTAGAGCGGCTCCCACCTGAAACTGAAAATATGTTAAGTATTGACTTTACTATGACCTCCACTTTCGTGAAGATCTTTTAAGCATAGAACCTAATCATTAAATCCATCCAGGACTCCCAACACCTCGTTACACGTCTCCTTACTTGAGCCTTCCCATCACCGACCGATCAATGCAGGTTTTTATATTTTTTATTTATTTATATATTTATTTACGTATCGAACAACCAAACTATTCTGTAACTAATGAGGCAAAAAAAAGAATTTAAGTTCTTTAATGGCAGACCTACTAATACTTATTTTTTGTATATATAAACGTTTATATAAGGTGTAAGGTGTAAGGGTTTGGGAGAGACAATACTAATCTTTTCCAACCAAATGTCAACCTCTCCTTCACGTGGTGCACCCTGTTTGCACGGACGAGGCTCTGGCGACTGAAAGATTCCCGGTATAACGAGTCACCCACTGCTTGCCAACGGCCTCCGAAAGGAGGGCGGAAGAGCGGGGAGTGGTTCAGGCCACCCTCTTGCCCTTGGGGTTGGAAACGGCCCCTAAAGGCGGATGAATCAGAAATGATCAACGGCATGGGGATGCAGAAGGCAGCGGGAAACCACTGCATTAAAGACCCAAAGGGTATCCCCAGGACATGTAATCCTCTCAAATTACATATATCATGATGGCTTCTTCCTGGGTAAAATATTCCGGAGGTAAAATAGTCCCCCAATCGGATCTTCGGGTTGGGACTGCTCAGGGAGGAGTCATCAGAATGGATAGAAACATTCTACGAGTCGGAGCGTGGAATGTTAGAAGTCTGAATAGGGCAGGTAGGTTAGAAAACTTAAAAAGGGAGATGGAACAACTTAAGTTAGATGTTGTTGGGATTAGTGAGATTAAATGGAAGGACGCACAGGATTTCTGGTCTGGGGAATACAGGATAATTAGCACACAAGCTGTCAATGGAGTCACTGGTGTAGGATTTGTAATGAACAAGAAAGTAGGGAAACGGGTGAGTTGTTATGATCAGTTTACTGATAGGATTATTTTGATGAGGTTAGAAACTAAGCCCGTCCCAACCACATTAGTACAAGTATATATGCCAACGTCACAGGAAGATGATGAAGCTACTTCCAACCCCCCCCCCCCCCGCCCCCCCCCATTGAAATATCTTTGCACCCTCTCCCCCTGTTTTGGGAACCTAGAAGAATATAAACTATATAAGAATCAAGTGGATATAATAAAAGTAGAGAATCACGAGAACATGCATCAGTTAAAAAGCGTGTGAGACAAGGTTGTAGTCTATCCCCGTTAATATTGTATGTAGAAGAAGCAATGAAGAAAGTCAAAGAAAAATTTCCATGTGGCATAAGTTTTCAGGGAGAAAAAATCAGTATGCTACGATTTGCTGATGACATTGTCTTGTTAGCAGAGAGGGCTGAGGATATTGAGAAGTTATTGAATGGCATGAACAAAATACTGAAGGAAGATTTTGGACTGGATATAAATCAAAGTAGGACAAAAGTGATGAAATGTAGCAGAAATGATACCAATAGTAGCAGATTAAATATAAAAATAGGATCGGATGCTATAGAAGAAGTGAGTGAGTTCTGTTACTTGGGAAGCAAAATTACAACCGATGGCCGAAGCAGGAATGATGTTAAAAGCAGAATAGCTCCAGCAAAAAGTGCCTTCATGAAAAAGAGAAACCTTATAGTTTCAAATATTGATCTAGGAATTAGAAAGAACTTTTTAAAACTCTATGTGGGAAGCACAGCACTTTACGGTGGTGAAACATGGACTTTAGGAATACCGGAAAGAAAGAAACTTGAAGCATTTGAAATGTGGTGCTACAGAAGAATGCTGAAAATTAGGTGGACAGACAAACTAAGAAATGAACGAGTTTTGGAAATGATGGGTGAGAAAAGAAGTTTATGGAAGAAGCTTACAGAAGAAGAGACAGGCTTTTAGGTTAAATTTTGAGACATGCTCAATTGGTTAATTTGTTAGTGGAGGGAGCAGTCGAAGGTAAGAACTGTAGAGGTAGACAGAGATTAGAATATATGAAGCAGATATATGAGAACGTGGGTTGTAAGGGATATGCAGAAACGAAAAGGTTAGCACAGGATAGGAAGGGATGGAGGATTGCATCAAACCAGTCTAAACACTGACAACAGCAAAAAAAAAAAAAAAAAAAAAAATTATAACTGATGCACAATCAGCACTCAAGGCAGACTTCAAGGCTTACAACTGCCCCTGAAGATGGCGACGGAGGTTTATGTCGCCGAAATATTGTGCGTCAATAATAACATTACTCGGTTTTTTTCCCGAGAAACTTTTATAAATAAACAACGCCAAGAAAAATTGCATTCAATTATAATTCTTATTTTTTATTCATGATAACGCGAAGCGTTCTGTGCCCAACATTATATTTCCAAAGATACCATTTGTCATTCGTCTTTTAATTCTGAGGGAGCTCAACCGTAGAGACGACGTAGAACACAAAAGATGAAACATGACGCGAATGTTATCACTCGGAATGACATATTACCTGTTGTAATTGAACAGTCGGTAGGCTTAGTAATGAAAACTTCTACTGTCAGAAATACGCGTTGCAGTACCAAAGTAAACCGTCACAGAGACTACGGTATTACCGATATTGTCTGGATCATTACTGTTTGTACTGAATCCTCGTTTACAAGAAAACGCTAATACAGGAAAAATATTAGGCTCCAGGAAGCAAAATAAAAGCTGCACCCAAGCGAAGCTGCTCCGTTGCCGGAGATATTTAATCTTGTTTGCTGTTTCGCCTCTTGCTCCCCCCCCCCTTTTACCTCCATTCCCCCTCCCTCCGCCCAACTCCCTCAGGGCAACAAGTGTCTGTCAGGCGGTCCCGGAAGTCAGCGGTAATCGGCGAACAAACCTCATTTCCGGCTGCGTGGCACGGGACCGAGGTCTTCCGCACCGCCAGCCTCTCGCCTACCTACACTGTCTCGCACGGCGGCTGTAACATTATCACCAACCTCCAGTAATTTTTTATTATTAATTTTTTATTGTTATTATTGAATTATGTTGATTTATTAATTGTAATTTGATTTGAAATATTGTTGGGATTCCACAGACTGTAGTTTGTTTAGTAGCATATTGTTGTTGTCTTAGTAGTGTAACAATCTTTGGCGCTAGACAGCACAGCTGTGCGTGCAGCGATTGTTGATTGAGCGCATGCATTGTTGCATGGCAGAGCAAGGAACAGAGTGTGTATTGCGCCGCTTGGAGAAGGTTGTGACCGAGCGTGATGGGTGAGTGGTTAACGCTCTTGCCTCGCATTCGAGAGGACGGTGGTTCGAATCCCCGTCCGGGCATCCAGATTTGGGTTTTCCATGGTTTCTCCAAATCAGTCCAGGTGAATGCCGGGATGCTTCCTTCAAAATACCATGGCCGAATTCCTTCCCGTTCCTTGTCCCCACTCCCATCCCTCCTCTAATAACCTCGACGTCGACGAGGCGTAAAGCCAAGCCATAAGTAAAAAAAAAAAAAAAATTGGCGCGAGTTCTTGTTATTTGTACCCAAGCTAAAATAGAATGTATTTTAAACTTGTTTGAATGTAAAAGTGGGTTTACACGCTCAATCCATTTGCAGGGGCTATTTTGTGCAAATGGAATATTGCCGTTCACGAGTTCAGTTTGGCTTGTACAATTGTGAAGTGAGGAGCCACGGAATTTAAAGTTTGCTGTACTCAAAATGGAAAATTTTGACGCAGAATTGATTCTTGAAAAGGCTGAAAAGCATAAAGAAATGCTCTAAACCGTGGTTGCTAAAAATGGATTTGTTTTCTGATACCAATGTAAGAACTGAATTTCGCAGTGAGCCTGATGACGCGTATGGATGGACCCTCATACCAGCATCAATCACACCAATAATTTCAAGAGCAGGCACTACTTGCAATTTTTACACTAAAATACTAAGTCCATGAAATTTAGCACTGCGGTCGTTGTATTATTTATTCTCAACTTTCTAAAAAATAAAAAAAATAAAACTAAAAAGGAAAAGACTACTAGTATTGTCAATAAATTCAACAAGAAATTCCCTTTCTTTGGACGCTTTGAACAATACAATAAGCAAACTAAACAATAATGAACACGAAATGAATGACTATAAATAATAAGTGCTCAGGCTTCAGCACTGTTTAGATGCTCTTGCCAATACACCAACCTCAAGGCGATTTTCTGCTGGGACAAATTTTAATCAAGCAAACTTTTTGGCTTGCGGAAACTTCATGCCTGCGTTCACTCGCAACGATTTACTTGTGTAAACTGGTTTTCGCAAGTCGGTTTGTGCAAATGGTTTGAACGTGTAAACCCACCTTGGGTGCTTGTTGGGTGGGAGGAAAAGGTGAAAACCTTTTTACTTCCTTCTTTAACATTAACATATTCAATTATTAAAAAATAACTAAGCAAAACCTCGTCTTACTGGGTATTTTCCCGGAGCTAATGGAACATACGCTTGACAAAATCCGTTAGAAAGGGTAGCTGCCTCTCCATTGTCCCTGGCAGCCACCGGCCTGGCGGGACTCCATGGTGCGGCTAGCTGGGAGGTCCCACAAACACTGACAAACCTCTCCAATAATTCCTTTCATTATTTATATTTTATGTATATTAAACATAAAAAATGAACAGGATGGCCCATTTTGGTCATTCTGTTACAAAGATTAAATAGCTGTCAATTAATGATTCACCGAATATATACATACACTAGAACTGTCTGTGCGAATCAAACATACAATACATGAAATCATTTATCAGTTGCTCACTTGCTTTTTTTTTTTTTTTTTTTTTTTTTTTTTTTTTTTTTTTTTGTAACAGTTTAACGTCCCTTTTTAACAACGTGGTCTTTAGAGACGGGAAAGGATGGGGGCAAGGAATGGGAAGGAATTCGGCCATGGCCTTTTGAAGGAAGCATCCCGGCATTCACCTGGAGTGATTTGGGGAAACCATGGAAAACCCAAATCTGGATGCCCGGACAGGGATTCGAACCGTCGTCCTCCCGAACCTCTCGAAGCTCACTTGCTCAGGCAGACGCAAAATACTCGTCCAAAAATCAGTTAAAACAACTTTGACTTTAGAACTGATATGCTGTATATGTGCAAATAATCTGGACAAAAAACGAAATCTCATGATGAATTGCACAACCCTTATTCTCCCATTTATTTGTTAAACAGTATTCTATTACTGATGTTACCATACCGGGAAAGAAATGTATCGCTAGAAATATAATCGTAACTTGCTACTGATTCATCTCCATAAATACTTGGCCAGTAGAGGTGAATCTTTTTGTCTCACAAGGAATGAACTCCGTCAGATTAAGGTTGGCCTCGACAGAAACACCTGTGGGATGACGTAACGGTATGACCGCCTGTCTGGTGTTTGCAGACACTTCTCACAGGTGGCATATGCCACAGTGTCACCAACTGGAAACTCAAACGTCGCCAGTAGATTTCCCACAATCGAGGAGTACTGCAGGGAAATAGTTTAGAGTAATAAACCCTCGTTTTATTGTAATTTTTGGAATTATTTATTCCATAAAAACTTAATCTGAGCTGAAGCTCATATATTTTATGGTTAATTTTTCTTTCAGTCGATGACAGTAAAAATGAAATCGTCGCTCAGCATAATTAACATCAGTATTCACCGATATTCTTAATTTACTAATGTAATATTAACTGCTTTAATAATGGGTATCAAATAATTGCAAATATTCCAAACGATTGAACTGGTGTATATCTTCCGATGACTCCGCTAAATACGAAATCATATCAACAGTGCTCAGTCTTTCTGAGGCTACAAAAACATATTTGTAACACATTCGTATTGTTAGGTAAATGTCTTACGTTTAATGAAAGTGTTTTGACTGTTTCTCCAAACACAAAAAAACAAAATTCCGTAGAATCTCACGTCGTTTCAAGACTTTTTAAAAAAAACATCTTTGAGCTAATCTCTAATTGGTCGCCAAATGTGAGCTAGCAATTATTTTAAAAATGGTAAGCCAAGTGTTAGTTAATCACTCCGTTAGAAGATGACGTTGCGTTGTTTAGACTGTAACGGCCCAATTCTCCTCTCTCAATACATGCAAGCTGTTAGCTCGGATAGTTTTAATTACCATTTTCTTCCATATAACTGCCAAACAAAATGAGAGATATTAAGACAACGTCTGGAAACGAAAAACTAACTGTTCTGGTCGAAATACTGTTGAATTTAATTAATAGCGTCCCTTGAAACAACTTTTAAAACACTTACATTCTGTTCCGAGCGTTGTGGGTGAGTGGTTAACGCTCTGGCCTCGCATTCGCGAGGACGCATGTTTGAATCCCCGTTCGGGCATCCAGATTTGGGTTTTCCACAGTTTCCCCAAATCTATCCAGCCTAATACCGGGATGCTTCCTTCAAAAGGCCATGGCCGAATTCCTTCCCGTTCCTTGTCTCCACTCCCATCCCACCTCTAATGACCTCGACGTCTAATTGTGACGCCTTACTTCTGGGTTAAGTTTTATATCATACAATACCCATTGAATTCCTGATCTTCTTTGGCTGTGAGAGGAAGAAATTCTCAGAAGTAATAATATTTTTAACCATATGGTAAAGATCATTGGTTGATACTTGCTAGGAAAATATAGCAGCTAACAGTGAAATTAACTGAGGATCGATCAGTTGCTTTTTTATCCTAATTATGAGAGTTAGATCTCAAATCTTTCGGCCATAAAATGCGAAAGGGGCCTATCAGAACACGGAAAATCTCGTTTGTCATCTTATTTGGTAATTAAGAATTTGTCTATTGTTTCCACTGGGTAGTTAAAACCAGGGACTATCAGTTCCTGCAGTACACGGGGGGGGGGGGGGGGGAGGTGGGATGAGCGGATAGAGAGAGCTTTAGTGTTTACGATTCGTGTAACTTTTTTGATAGGAGTATTTTTGTGTGTGTGTGCGTGTTAAATTTTATGACTCAAGCTCGTATAATTTTGTGGATATATTTTCGAAATCAGATCGTTTGAATGATTCGGTAAAATTATGTTTCCAATAATACGGCATTATTTCAGAAAAAACTCAAAATTTAGATACACATACACACTACGTGTGTTAGTGCTTGGGTAGTAAACAAAGTGTTTAAAGATTGCCGCGTTGTGAAAGTTTATACTTCGTCCGCGACCTATTGCAAGATTGTCAGACAGTTAGGAACTGTATCTGTTGGCGGATCTTAAAGTGCCCAGATAAACTGCTCCCAGGTTTAGGAGACTGTTACCAGCAGTGGAACCGCTGAGTCCGGCACAAGCCAGCCTGTTCACCAACAGAGCGCCTTTGATGGAGACACCAAGAGGCCACTGTTTACAGGACATGGCCCGCGGGACTGCATCGCGTCTAATATGATGTAGCCTATGTGGGAAAGGGCAGCTCCCCCATTCCCGCATAAATAAATCAATTCGTGTGGATCTAGTGGCCTAGTCAGAGTGTTTAAAAGAGCTGCTCATACCGCCTCCGTCTAGGCTTCAACACGGGATAGGTGATATATACTGTACCTTAACGTAGCATTCTATAGTATCTCGTATACACGAATTAACCTTTCTCATACGCAAATGGAAGAATGTTACAAAAAAGCGACACACCACTGAGTCATTTGCAGCTCTAGTATAATTTGGCACCGATTTTCAGTTTTATCTTCTCTCTTCTTTTTTTTAGTTGCTAACAGATCTTCGTTTTTTGAAGCCCTACGACCAGTTTTACTGCTCTTCTTGTGTTTGAATCTATAAGAAAAGTTTTTCTGAAATCAATAACCCAAGAAGTGGCAATTTAATTTCGTTCTTTCTTGCGTGATTATGTGTCCTCGATCTTCATGAGTTTTGAATAGAGCGGTCTGGTGCCTCAGCCGCTAGTGGGCGTCAATTAATTACGTGATGTCAGAATATGGGGCGGCCGACATAATCTCACCAAATCTCACCAAGGGGGAAGGAGGGATTTATAGAAATCTCACCTATTTTTTTATATATCAGATTGACATCCATCAAACAACAGCAGAGCTAAAGAAAGGTCTCCAAATTACGAGTTCAATCTCACAGGGGGGGGAGGAAGGGGGGAAGGGGGGAAGGGGAGAGAGAGAGATTTTCGACCAGATCTCACCAAATATCATCAACGGGGAGGTAGGGTCCAAATATCAGAAAAAACACTTCACGTAATTAATGGACGCTCCCTTAAGGCTTCTACCTGCAGGTCGAAAGATCACCGGTTCGTATCCCTGTCTCGGAAGTAATTTTGAAAGGTCCTTAACCCTACCTTCACCTCTATGCACAGTTTGCGGTGTAATGTGAAGTCTGCCAGAACGCTTCCGTGGTTCGGATTCTACCTTAAACTGTAGGTCTCCTGTACTCGGTAGGATTATTGGGTTAGGTTAAGACCGTTATCATATGCGCAGCCAATAAAACCCGATCAACAAGTCATTACGACCACACCAGCCATTACCTTTATGAAGATTCAAATTACTTCTCGGTTATTGTCGTTTCAACACCTGCAGAAATACGAAAGAAGTATCCAACATTTGTCAGTGAAGTATTAGGTGACGTAGAAGTTTGTATGTTGTTTTTAGCATTGCAAAACTATGGATGTACGAGTATTAATTTATTAATCAATTGTCATAGGAACAGAAAATCCTTTTCATTTTGATGATTTTTTAAAAAGTTAATGCTGTGTGGATGCTGATAACAAAGATGCCGAATAATGACGGGATGTCCTTGTGTTTATCTTTAACTGAGGATTGAGGCCAGCATAAGCGGCTACAAAATGAAGTGATTCTGTCGTTCCAAAAATACAACCTCAGCCTGAGACGGAATGCGTAACAAATCAAATGTGTTACTTAGGCAACGAAACTTTCATTCAGGATCTCCCAGGGTTATTATAAATTATTGAAACGATTTGACAAATTTACTGTAACTATATTATTTTACATATCGTCACAGAACTTTACAGTCATATAGGAAAACTTATAAAGTTTTTTAAAATTATTATTATTATTATTTTTACTTTTCACAAATGCTCTAATTATGTCCTCTTACTGATTCTGCAGATATCCAGACGATAATCGAGTTCTTGCCACACTCGGTGCAGCATGTGTCTATCAATCTGTTCAAAAACTCGCAGTTCTGGTAGTTTTGTCGGTAGAGGGGGTAAACACCGAATCATTTACGTAACCCCACAGAAAAAAATTGCATGGGATTAGATAGGGAGAGCATGGAGACCATCATAGGAATTGCTGATCATCATCCCAACCACGACCGATCCAACGGCTTATCAATCTCCTGTTTAAGAATTCAGAAATTTGAAACTTGTCTACATAATTTTGAAAGTTTTTCTATACAACTGTAAAGTTTTCTCATAGTATGTCAAACAATATAATTATAATAAATTTGTGAAATCGCTTCAGTCATTTATAATAATCCTGTATTATACCAACTTACTTTTACGTGGCAATATGATACCAGGATAATAAATTGGTATACTTCATATATCTTCCTTCCTTTTACACAAAATAAGAGTAATAAAACTATTTTGCCGAAGACATCTTTTCCTAGGTGGCTGCGGCACATAAGGAAAAAACTTTTATTTTTATGATAGACCTTTGAGAGAAATTTTAACTTTATGCGACAGTGAAAAGCCACCCGGAGACAAGCCCTTATACCAAAGAGATATAAAGTGAGAAAACTTTCTTTTCAAATGCGAGAATTTAGGCGTCTCAGCCGTAATTGAAATGCGTCCTGCACTCTGAGTGAAGCGGAAGAGTCACCTCAATTCAGATAGTCGATTCAATATTTCCTCTCGCGAAGGAGAGTGTGCCTGCATCTTATTATTGGCTTTACGAGCAGAGAGTTCTGGTAGATAAGTTGTCAAAGGTAGCTGAATAGGAAGCGACTGCTCTCCGGCAAAACTTCCAGTCTTCTTCACCACATTTTCCTAACATTCTGTTTTTGTTAAGTTTTTATTAGCGTTGGCATGGTCAGATTTGGAGCTTTGGTTTAGCGTCGACATTCCCTTGCTGATGCCAAGCATTTTAAGCATTTTACACCTGCTGCCAGGTGGTACCACGTACTAATAGGGGAAGCCAAGTGTTGCCATCTGTGTGTGAAACGTGTAACTATGTTTAATTTTAGTATAATTTAATTGCGATGGAGCGCACGCTCCGGTGACTATTTCCCTCTACACCAACTTTTCCTCTTTCCTGTACCCACCTACTTTTTCACTCTACAAATTTCAACTTTAAATTCTCCTAAACGTTTTTGGTAAATTACTAATCATATCTCTTGGTAATTTATTCAAATCCATATCCCCTCACATACAAAGAAATCCTTCCTACACCTTTGTGCCTGAAATCGAGTGCCAGCTTGTGGTTATGGTCATGTTTCCCCTTCCATGCATTAATCCTAATTCTTACGCCAATATTTTTCCAAGCTTCATTACCAAAATACGCCATGTACAGTCCTGTTAGATTGTAATAGTCTTGGCCGTCTAGTACGCACGAGCCTGGGGTCGTGCCCGGTTCCGTTGTATCTCCCCGATCCACTGTGCGGCGCTTTAGAGCATTGAGCGACACTGGCGGATCTAAATTGATTCAATTACCGTTATTTATTCATTATGAGCATCCCGCGGTTAAAACGGAATATAATAAAAGGGTGAACCGACTATGCCGCAAACTCTAGTGTAGCGTAAGTTGTTAACAATCCGAAGACAAGATACCCGAGCGGTACTAGATGTTTACAGCTTGTTCTCAATGCAAGCGGTGCTCATCAGTACATTCACTGCAGAAAAATCTGAGCGACGTTAAACTCTTTTCTGACCAATCGATGAGCGTGCGCCAATCACCCCTTCAAACTGCTGAAAGGCTCTTTGGCAGGTCGTGTATATATTTGGTGCTGAAAAAGAAACAGTGAACTACACCACATGAGAGTACCTTCCGAGTCTTGTTTCTGCTCCATAGATGTTAGTTCACATGTGAATAATTTATACTAAAATCGCAGTTAGATGAATAAAGTCGTGATTTTGATGGCGACTTTTGTTTTATAACGTGAGTTTATACAAGGTGTTAAAAAAAAGTATCTAGTATTTTAGGAGGTGACAGTATGTATCAAAATAAGAAATTAATGTCTGATAAACATTGGGCTTCCAACACATACTTTCGGATTTAATGACCGAGCTTGGTGAGTGAACGGCAACGCTCTGGCTTCCCGTTCGGGAGGACGCGGGTTCGAATCCCCATCCGGGCATCCAGACCTGGTCTTTCCATGGTTTCTCCAAATCACTCCACGTGAATGTGAGCATAATTCCTTCAAAAGTCCATGGCCGAATTCCTTCCCGTTCCTTGTCACTCATCCTTTCCCGTCTCTAATGACCTCGACGTCGACAAGGCGCAAAACTATAAGCAAACAAACAAACAAGGAATTAATGACAGGACGTCCGTTAATGGAACTGCATGCCTCTGATTTTCGGCGTAGGAAATCAAGCACTCTTTTAAACTGTCCTCTTTAGTTATGCATGTCAACACGAACAGAACCAATGAGGACAGTTTAAAAGAGTACCTGATTTCTTACGCCGGGCGGAAGCTTGTATGGTTATGGACGGACGTCATATGGCGCACCTGTTGCCGACGAATGTCAATTATACATTTTTGTCTTGTTTAGATGCATATTATCACCTACTAAAACATTCGATGTTTTTTTACACCCTGTATACTCTAATGAACTCCAATTCTGACACATAAAAGACTTGCGCCAAATGTTCTACTCTTCACATGGGCTAAGAGTATACGTCCTTATAATGTGAGCGGTAAATCTGAAATAAGCTACTTGAAGTGAGCTTCTTACTCAATCAAATAATTATAAGTCCCCATTTTTCTAAAAGTCAGTGCTGCAGCCAGTGGTTATAATTCCTTGTACATAAATCTGGTTAACTCTCAACCTGCTATGTAGGTACTACTCCAATGTGAAAAATAATTTAACTATTTTGCCTGCAGCTAGTTAAAGCAGCACCATCTATATGTGTGTGGCGTCACAAACTGAGAGCCAGGCCTTCTACTCTAGGTGGTGTTGGTTAAAGAGGGGCTTAGCATCTTCAACTGTGTACGCTGCTAGTTTTCTGAGTTGTGTCAGATTAACGTTGCAACGCGCATGCTGCCTGAGGCAGAGAATGCTGAGTTGGCTCCATAATATCACGTGCCCATTCGCGTTATGCTTGGTGATGAAAAATGTGGGAAAGTACAGAGCAAAAAGCTGTTTCCTCGCAAGCCAGGCTCCACATGCGCTGACATTTTTCTCGTTGAGTTGGATTACTCTGCCACAAAAGCAAACCTTAAGGCGACCAAACACGATCGTTCCAGACTTCCAAAAGGAGCGATGTCACTCCATTATCGTGTCGTCTGTGGGGAAATCGATGCGGATGACTTGGACTGACAGGATTATTTGGATATCCGGTCAGTTCAATATCCGTCAGTTTCGTCCATCAGGCCATCAAGCCGACTGACGGTGTGTGGGGAAAACCACGTGGAGCGACATCAAGCCATCACTCGCGTCGGCTGATGTATCGAGAAACCGCGGACCAAACAGTCCTCATTCTGTCGCCGACCACCGAGCAGACAACATCAGCATTGCCTTGAGTGGACTACACAACATTGTACCATTTCTTTTTTTTTTGTTTATAATCTGCTATAGAAATGTTTGTTTTACTAATAAATAAATATTTTGAATATAGTATTGAAAATAAAATAATTTTAAATATTATTAAGTAACAATTAGGACAATGTTATTTTATTGACAAAATAAAAAGAAATATGTCAATATATCAGTTGCTAGTATTATCTAAAAATTAAGGCAGAAATGCAGACAGACAAACCGTGTAAAAAAAATAAAAATAAATAAATAAATTCGCAGTAAAATAAGATCAATTTTATATGACCCTACTTGTTTAAATATATTTTTTTACAACATGTGACGTACATGTCACTATTTTCGGTCTGCTTAGCTACTTATATTTAATAAATCTGTTTTATAATAATTTGGTAGCATTTCTATAATTTTTCGTAATATCACAAAGCTTATTTTTTGGACTTTTATTTAATTCTCAGCATTTGTATTCAGTATTCGATAAGTTTGAATATCCTTCAAAATTAATTTAGGCTTCTCATAACTAGATTGTTGTGTAACAAATTGACAACTTTTTGTTGTTTCCTTTGCCTAGTTTTTCATTGTTGTGGCTGACTGGAGTGATGGAATGATGGTGTACGTACTACGCTTCTGGATGTCATCCATACGGATGACATCCAAATGGAGCGATCGTGTATGGCCACCTTTAGTTTCCATCGCAGTGCGATTGCGAATGTTTGGCCGAGGAACATATGATTACTGAAGGTGTGGCCTAAGGTCCCAAACAGGTTTAAACTTTTCATTTTCGAGTGCACCAGCGTCTATGCTATTTTTCAGGAGCGCCTCTGTGAGAATGGACTTCTGCTGAAGCATGGTGTACCGTTGACTGAAGTTGGATTCCATTCGGCTGAATTTTTAAATTTATGAATCACCAAAACTCGTGATGAGTCAAGTCGGAAGTGTGGGAGTCCTGACTTATAAGAGCAAGTTTTGTCCAGCCTCCATATTGTGAAGTAGTTGCAAAGATGGGGTTAACGCAGTTTCGTGACAAACCACGTAGTGACTTGTTCGTTAACTACGTTCATTCGCAGAACGATTGCTAGCTGTCGCTCGGAGAAAAAAGCTTACACATTCGGACCTCCGCGTGGGAAGACTCCTACCACACCTACTACTTCGAGCTCCTCTAAAAAATCTCATATAGTGTGACTGTTCAAGCATTATGTATGTGGCCTCGACCATTCTGCATGAACTGTTACTCTGTTATCATCTCCCCCTCACTGGAATCTTGAAAGGTCCTTAACCCGGCTATCACCTCTGGTCGAGCCGGTTTTGTGTGTGTGAGGTACACCAGAACGCTACCGTGGTTCGGAATCCACGTTAAATTGTAGATCTCCTGCACCCGTTACGGTTACCGGGTTAGGTTAGGATAGCCACGACAAGAGGCGTATGCTCAGCGAATTGGAAACTCTGTCGAACCCTCCGGGGATATATCAGCCAACAATGCCTTACTCATTTTCTTCTATTTAGCACCGTGGCTCCATGCTTGCTGGAAATTATTACTCAACTTGCCTGACACGTCATTTTTGATTCCTTCGCTGATGTTATCGTCAGTTTTGTCACGATGACCATCAGCTTTTGTAATGTCCATAAAGAAGCATTAACTAACGAAGCTAATAGGGTGTGCAGTAAAAGTACATATGAATAAATAACCACTTATTTCGCTGGTATGTTTTTTCCTACTGCCTATTATTGTCATGAATTGCTATATATGTGACATCGGTATGCGTGACATAAATTAAAAACAAAGAAAAAATAGTTGACCTATTTTTCTAGCAGATATAAAGCCAAATTATGCTAGTTTCATTGAAAACTTTTTAATTAAATACTTTTTAAAATGAATCAGAATGTTCTGGATATTGAGGCGGGCCTTTGATCTCTGCCAAAGCTTTCTCTGTTCGTGGAGAACGCTGCGACCACCAGTGGTTCTCCAGTACCGGATTAACCACGTAGCAGGAGGTAGCAAATGCTACGGGCCTCGCGCCTTCTAGGGGGCCTCGCGCCTCCTAGGGGGGCCCTTCACCTAGGCTAGATGGGCGACCGTTTTTTTTTTAGCTCTACAGTTTTTCCCCCGGACGGCAAAAATCAAGGGCCTCATCTTCACATTTGCTACGGGCCCTGCGCTGTCTTAATCCGGCCCTGTGGTTCTCGCTCCTCTTGTAAGTTGTACACTACATCCGCTTCATCTGATTGAGGTGCGAAAGAAGTGTAATACGTGCCATCTTCAACCTCTTCATACATCGTTCTGTTTATTGGCATTGTGACCATTAGCGACGAGTGTGCAGATTGCGAGTTTCCGTTTACGTTCACAGTCGTTTGATTACTGTTTATGTCTTTTCCGCTTCGTTTCGTGTACCACACCTTCACGCAATTTCTGTTGTTCCTTCTTTCAGCGTTTCCTCTTTGTGTTTCCCTTGAAATTAAAAGCAATTACAACAGAAAAGTATTCTTTAACCCTTCATAATGGCTTTATACATTCCAAAACAACACTTAATTCATTCACTACAAGTCTGTAGCCTCACACATTGCCTCTATATTGTTCGATTACGGACAATTTTTCTCCACGTCCAATTCTTCCAACAGTAATCCGGCACCAAAGATGTTATTATTCTCTATTTCTCGTTCAAAGCTAGTCTGCACCACCATCTCTATTCACTGTCACCGCCCGATTCTGAACAATGCTCCTATTGATTGCGTTTAATGTATCAGTAATGTAATTTACATTTTTAATCTTATAAGGTTTTTATTCTTAGAATGTTATGTTTTATGGCCAAGTAAACAATTTCACAAGATAAATTAGCTACGCTCTTTGTAAAAGACAATTTAAAGAAAAAGAAAAGAAAAAACACGTTATTTGGCAGCTCGGAAGATGAAGCAGAGCCACATAGAAGACACTTTAATTTAATTTAATTGCAATGGAGCACAGGCTCCGGTGGCAATTTCCCTACACACTCATCCCCCCCTATCCTGCACCCACATACATTTGCCCTCTACAAATTTTAACTTTAAATTCTTTCAACGTTTTCGGTAAGTTATTAATCATTTCCCTTGGTAACTCATTCCAATCCCTGACACCTTTACCTAGAAAAGAGAATCTTCCGACACCCTTGTGCCTGAAGTCGAGTGCCAGCTTGTGGTCGTGGTCATTTTTTCCCTTCCATGCAATACTTTTCATACCTATTACAATATCTTTCGGTGCCTTATCGCCAGTATACGCCCTGTACACTCCCATGATCCTCCTCATCCTCCTCCTGTCTTGCAATGAATCCCATTCCAGCTCCCTTATCATATGTCACTGATTGCATTCTGCGATAATTTCCATAAACAAATCTAGCAGCCCTTTTTTGCACCCTCTCCAACTCCTGTATTTGATACTCAAAATGTGGGTCCCATACTACACTACCATATTCAAGCCACGTCTTTCTACAACTAACGTGTTTGATGTGTGATGAGCTTTAGTCGATCTTGAGACCTAAGTTTATTGCGGTGGACAAGATAAATCATGCATTCCGTGTAACTGACAGTAGCACACGAGGAAGCAGGGTTATTGTGATAAGAGGGTCACCTAGCGGGTAACGTTCAGGCTTAGCATTTGGGTTCGATCCTCGTTCCTATCATCCAGGATGCGATTATCCACTATCACACCAAGCGAATGATCCTCCACGATGGCCTATTTCTTTCCTGTTATTTGACCACCATTCTCTTCCAACTCCATTTACGTCTTCAGTGACAAGCCCATAATCCCCAGTTAGTTGTAATCTAACTTAATATCGATAACGATATACGCAAACAAATAGTAAACAGTAACCGTCAGTCTAATCAAAACCGTGCGAAATTTAAAGGAATTTAAGCATTCTTTTCAGTTGAATAAAATCTGTATATCTATTCTTCTTCTTCACTTCCTTTACCGAACATTAGTGGGTCGGCTGTCGTTGATGAGTTTTTCTCATCATCGGCATGGTCAGATTCGGAGCTTTTGTTTTATGGTCTTATGCCCATGCTGCCACCAAGCATTTTATGCGTATTAATGGAGGAAGTGTTGCCATCTGTCAGGGAAATGTGTAACTATGTTATATGTGTGATAAGTGTATTTTTTGTTTGTAAAAAGTCTAGTTTTTGAGGCGGAGATTAGGGTGCATCCAGGCATTCGTCTCGATGGTTGCGAAAAAACGCAGTCAGGACAGCGAGGACTTGGGCTCATGCCCCCTTACTGAATCCCTTGTCAATCACATTTTCTAAAATTAGAAGTATGGCTGAACTCAATAGCCACATTATAGTTTATTTAAATAAAAAAAAGGAATAATGCAGTTAAAAATATGTAACTACATGCTAGATTTTTGCGTGATTTTCATAACCATGTGTTACCATAAATCTTGGCTGTTCTCTTCTTGAGCTGCACGTTCTGTTATGTTTAGAACAGCAGTCCTAACTCCGTATAACCTGCCCTTTCCGTGTACTACTGCATATGGAAATCTTCTATATACAATAATACTTTTTACCTTTCTTTATTTCAATCAAGCAATATACAAATTCTCCCTCTGGTCATTCAACAATGATTATAAATAATTTTACAATATTGTCTTTTACCTTGTCGTGCTCTTTAATGCTTTCCACCAGGAAGGAAATACTTTTTCTGCAGTCTCTTTTTGCATAGACGGATTTGAACGCTCGCCATTCCAGTTATAATTCATTATCTTTCTTCTTACCATCTGAAATAAACCTTTATACTGAAACTGAAATTCTTTTATGACTTCTTCCTTTTATTAAAAAAAATCACCATGAAAATTTTCTACAACACTTCATATACTACTCTGCCTTATACATTGATTTTTAACACAACATAATTTTAATATTATTCATGTCCTCAATGGCTGCAGCCGTAAATATTTTTCATAATTCAAAATCCTGTATCTCCGTATCTGTGCCATTTTCAATTTTATATCGCACAGTTCTCCTCAATCCATTCCATTCATTCCATCATTCTTCATCCATCTATCCTAATTTTCATTCTTATTATCTCCATGACCAGCCCTCACATTTTCTCCTTGCTATCAGAGATTCTTCAAAAACATGCTATTAATATATCCACTTTATTATTTTATACATAAAATAAATATTTTTCATTATTATTTTTTAACAATTTACGAAGCAACGAGACTTATGGCCATTACATCCGATTAGATAGTGATGGTACAATCAACAGACAGGCTCTTTTTTTATAAAAGCAGTAGCTTTTTCTGATGTGCATGGAATTACCAATCTCTCGTCATCTAAGCGAAGGGAATTCTACTATTCCGAGTGGTGCAGTGAGTAAACATTGCGTGTTGGTATGTACGACACCTTCTGGGAGGTGGCCAGCGGCGCCGCCGATTTAGAAGCGGTCGCCCAGATTAGAGCACGTGCCACGCCGCCACACGTGTCCAGCCACTGAGTCACACAACACTCCACCTCATGCCGGGATTCAAACGTTCATCACATATCAAACGTTTCAGGATAACTTGTTTAGTCGAGGATTAATTAATTATTTACAGTAACAGTTGGATTCTTAAAAGGCAGAAAGCAAGCATTAGTGCGGGAACTACAGTATCAAAAAGAGTGCCACAGGGTTGTGTATTGGGACCACTGCCATTCATCATTCTAATAAATGATTATGTTGATGATTTACAGTCCGAATTTAGGTTGTTTGCTGATAAAATTTTGGTGTATAGTAGGATCAAAAAGGTAGAATGTGAACAGATGCAGGGTGACCTGGATACAATATTCACCTGGCTAGGCCAACATGGAATGAAGATAAATGAAAGGAAGTATCAGCTTATTGGCTACACAGATAAAAAAAAAACTAAAACTAAAGGTTGTTTCACATTATAATCTGGGGAAGGAATTGTTTGTTGAAGGTGTGAAGTGTAAATTTCTTATCATAATATTTGATGATAAACAAAATCCTTCATTCACTGGAGGTTAAAAACTCTGGTCAGACCATTGCTTGAATATGGTGGTGTAGTTCAGGATCCATATTTTTGGTATCAAACACAAGAGTTGGAGGGTGCGCAAAAACGAGTAGCTAGATTTGTATGTGGAAACTGCTGCAGGACTCAGTGAGTAACTGACATGATAAAGGATCTGGATTGGGAGTCATTGAAAGACAGGAGAGATTGCTGGGAGTGTGCAAGGCATGTGTTGATGGTGAGGCTTGGAGTGATATTCGTCAAAGAATCAGGAGAAGTGAATAGAAATGAAACAATGACCATGGACACAACCTGTAACTCGATGTAAAACATAAAAGAGTGAGAAGATTTTCTTTTGTGGGTAAGGGGTTGTATAAGTTACCAAGGAACGTGATGAATAATTTACGAAAAGCGCTGAAGGAATTTAAAATTAAAGTTCGTAAATGCAAATGTGGTTAGGTGGATCAAATGCTACTTTATTGTCGCAATACTTTTGTAAATTAATTATTCCTTACCACACAGCCATGCTGACCTTATAAAAAAATTATAGTTTTGCAGAGAATAATCACTCTATTTATGCACTTCCTGCCTTCCGATGACCCGATTTATCGTATCAATTATCGAGTTTATTCTACTAGAGTTCAAACAAACCAGTTTTGCTGGCCTTCTTTCGCACTGCCTCCTACTACTGCATGTGGGAACACATTATCAAACCACGCTCAAGCCTGTCTGAGCTTCTTCCCTATTGATTCCCGCCTTTACTATCTCTTAAAGAATAACAGAATTAGCTGAAAATTTTATAAGTCTAATCTACATTACCTCTGATTTGGTTGGGCTTCAAACTGTTAAATCAGTTATCGTACGTTATGTGTGATTTGCATATTAAAAAATAAATAAAAAATACAGTGTTGGTAGCTTCTCTTTTTTTTTGTATTTCAATTCCCCAATGTGATTCTTATTTGTTGAACCTACAAAAAAATCTATATTACTGGACGGGAACGCTTGAAGCTGGTGTAAAATAGAGAAAAATAATTGTTTCTACTAAAAATTCATAGATTAATCCTCCCATCGTCAAACCAAAAAACATTTTGTATCTTTGACTCCTCCATACACGATAACGTAATGAATGTACGCAAGTAATTGCATAAAAATTGGTAAATGGAATGTATATTTGGACAGTACGTAGTCATTAATTTTGACATATTGTAAAGTTGTATATTGGGTTGTGAGTCTGAGTTCACTTAAAGTATTGGCATTACTGTTTATCCAACTCACTGCTGTTTATCTAATTGAATGTATTAACTCCTCTAGTTATATAACTTTTTATTGATTTCAAACTTGATACATGATCACTAATTTTTAATGTAACAAGCTTTTAAGGCAAAGGAATAGCTGTGAAAAGTTTGTTAGCAATCAGAAAGGGAAATATCTTAGTTGTTTTTCTGGTTATATTGAAGGCGTTTTTTAAGTTTGATTATATATATATATATTAATGGTTTACCAATTGAATGGAAATACCGAATACCTCTAATTTCTTACTTACGCAAGATAAAAAAAATGAGTGAACTGGTCAAAGGAGTAAGATCACACCGGAATGAACACGCAAATAGAAAACTCAAGCAGAGTTAAGAAATACACAGCCATTATATTTAGGAGTAGAAAAAGAAAAATGGTGAAACCATTAAAATGCCATTAAAAACTTCAGAAAATTTCTAAAAATAGAGAAAAAAGAAATAAGTCATAACCTACAAAAATAATAATAATAGGATCACTAACACTTGTTGTGGGTGACCTACCAAAAAAAGAGCGTAATCACTAATGCGGTTGTCTCTAAGTTTAATCTATACCCCTGCCTACAGACCGAACGTGATGGGTGAGCGGTAACGCTTTGGCCCCGCATTAGAGAGGACGCTGGTTCGAATACAGATTTCGTCTTTACATAGTTTCCCAAAATCACTCCAGGTGAATCCGGGGATGATTCATTCCAAAAGGTGATTGCCGAATTCATTTCCACTCATTGTCGCCCATTAATTTCCCGCCTCTAATAACGTCGACGTCGACAAGGCACAAAGCAATAAAAGAAACACTGCCTCCTCATTTTATCAGACTGAGTTTTTTGTAAATTTAAGAGGGTTGTTCAAAATCCTTGTATGGTTAGCTTCCATGAAGTATCGCTACTGAAAATCATAACTCACTAAAGAATTTTTTTAAAGTGATGTTGACCGTCAAATGAATTCACTATGCAAGTACTTACGTAAGATGAATTCGAAAAATTAGAATTAACGCTGATAGTTTAGAGGACTAGAGTCTGATACTTTTTTAAAAAAAATTGCTTAACGCCTCGTCGATATCTAGATCAATTGAGGCGGGAAGGGAATAGGGGCAAGGAACGGTAGAATTCGGTCAGACCATTTTGAAGGAACCATCCCAACATTCACCTGAAGTGATTTCGGGAAATCATGGAAAATCGTTATCTGCATGGCCGGATGGGGAATTCGAACCCGCGTCCTCCCGGTTGCAAGTCCAAACTGTTACGACTCATCCACCTAGCTCGTAAGCTACCAAATGTGAATATTTACATCTCCTGAAACAGTTATAGCGTGCAATTGCATCAGACGGTGAGCGTAACATATTTTCGGATACAGCTAGAATGCTTGCTGATGTTACAGTGTTTCATGTTGCAGGTGCAGTCGGTGAAGGCCGCCTTCCAGACGCTTCTTCAACAGGACGAAGGCCTTCCAGAAGTCCTCACTTCTCTGTTGCCGTGAGTGATCATCGTGGTTGATACACATTATACCATATATGTCATTCCAATTCCCAGGGCGACTAACATAGCAATACACGATGTATTAAGACCATCATAAGCAATTTGGTTGCTTGAAATAACAACTCCGTCAAATCACTTTCCACTTATATTTATTTTCCCGTGCGCTCTACAATAACACTACACAACAAGGCAGCCATTATACACTTCATAATTTTTAATGAAATTGAAGGCATAATATATACTTGTCAAAATCGAGAAAGAGTTAGGATAATCTTGGCTTTTATGTATTTGTAAGTTTGATAAAGCAACACATTTGATGTATTTATATAGGTTAACTAAAGCATGGCGCGCATAATGACGAAGTCATCAGATTTTTTTAAAGTACTAAATAAACGATTTATGACACCGAGAGAAACCATTCTGTTTTAGAAAGTGAATACACGCTGTGTAGACTTGGCTTAGTAGAAGGTCTCATAATTTTTTGTCACTACACGAGCACGAGACTTGACCTATTTTCACAAGAATTGTTTTTGTGGGATATCATTTTTGTAATTAAATAGGCAACGGGGGTTACATTACGGATGATTGATATGAGGCCACATTGATTCCAACTTTTGAATTCGAGCGGTAATAATGCTAGTAAGTGTCTCTTAACGAATGCCTTCTAGGCACCAGTTGCCCTTTGACACGGAATATATATCAGCCTTGGTGAAGTAGACCAGCGGTTATAAGGTCAATAGATCAAAAGGACAGCACGCTACCGAAAATGCTCAAGTTATTCAGTAACTTTGCTTCCGAAAACGGATAAATTCTACTAGCAATTTCGCACGGAATATTCTCGACTCTTTGCTTGGATTAGCGTCCGACTATGGAAGTCTCACCCAGTGGTACCACCTTATGAAAACAAAAGTCGCTAGACCTGGTCTAAAAACTCACTAGATTACGGGATATTTAGAACTAAAAGATTCGCTAGAAATCACTAAATAAAATAAAGGAAGATGGTAAAGTAGGCAATATAAAAATATTTTAATAATTATTAATTTCATTAAATTTAACATAATATTCTATTAAAAATCAACAATTTCTTCAGTTGGTATTTATTCTTTATCATCTTGGTCCCGTTGGAGTTGCAGAACTTGCAGATGTGGAAGAATGAGATGAATCGTCAGTCATAGTTTTAAGAGAATATTTATTATCTTTAACAATTGCTGCAATCACATCAGCCGGAAGCTCGTAACTGTAGTGTTTTTTTCACAATTTTTAACTGATTCCTTATAAAAAGAATGATGTTAAGAATATTTGCAGCCATCCTATTCTTCAATTTGGTTTTAACAATGTTCATTGTACTAAAAATCCTCTCTACTGCGGCATTCGGGTGAGGAAGTGATAAAGCGGATATGGCTAAATCAGATAACTCTAAAAAAGTATTTATTCCAGCAGCATAATATTCAGCCCAAAATTAGAGTTATAGAGCGAGCCGAAAACTCAATGAAATTGTAGCGTTCCATTGAACATAATTAATACAATGTCATTGCTGTAGGGGTTTGTCAATTTTTTCGTCATCAAATCTGAGTTCTGAGGGAAGATCGACTATTTTGTTATATTTGCCCTGGCGAAGACTATTTTCCACATTCAAAAGACACATTTTCTCCCAAATGATGTAGTTGAAAGGAAGAGAGTATATTTTTCGAAACTGTAAGATTGAATATCACTAAATAATATCACCAAATAATTTTTTAGCAATAACACAATTAAGAATATCGCTGTCGAACTTCAAAATTCACTAAATTTAGCGACAAAATCGCTAAGGTGGCAACACTGGTCTCACCCCGTTAACCAAAGCAAAATGGATCGTCGACATAACCACCTCATTGCCGGCCAAAGTTTCTATGGAATTTTTATACTGTTCCTTCAGGGATGAAATGAAGCGCGCGTCTTTAAACACTCTTAAACTTTAATCAAATATTCCACTTACTTATTTCGGGGATCGCACTGCTTTGATTGATGGATTAGTACCAACGTTTCGGCGCCCAACCTGGTGCCTTCATCAGGGTTTCCAGAATCGAAATATAACTTGTGATGGTTTTCACACAACTCCGTCGCTGAGCTAGTGGTTTTGGTTACCGGCAGCGGATGTCAACTGTTCCAGAGATCTTGTCGTTGGAAGTTTTGTGTTGCGAATGTCCACGAGTGCACATTTCCACGTTTCGCTTAAGCCATAGCCGCCGTCTTTATTGAAATTTTTGGGATGTTTGAAAATTTCTATTGATTCCCTTATTTTCCGTTCTAGAAACAAGTGCAGTATTTGATTAATATGACGCCTGCTAGAAGCGTAAAATGTTGTATACTCTTAAACTTTGTTGTTTATGCTTCATATTAATCTGTCTGTAAAATTTATAAATCTTGAAGTGAAATTAGGTTTCAGAAATCTAGATCACAGGAGAGAAAGGAAAGATTATTAGCTGGAATCAAGAGGTATTGGGAATGAAAGCGAGCAACCAAAAATAACTAGTCGTAAGCGCTCCATAGAGGACTTGAATCAATAATAAATAATAATAGGACTCCGTCCCAACATCCACCAATGACAATAAAAACCGTAATCAACTCGGATGGTGCGTAGCCGCTCGTGCTATTGCTGCTCGATTCATTACGAAGACGGTTGCGGATCGTGTAGTACATGTGTGGAAAGGGACACACAGGACATGACAGGAGAACCATTCCGGCATTCGCCTAGAGTGACAGGAAACTCATGGAAAACCCAAAGCAGGATGTCCGGAGTGGCTCCTCAAGTCCAAATCCTACCGGATTCTAAGTTTTCTTTCTTGATACATCCTTCCAATTGCAGTCCCATATCGCTCATGGCAAAAATGAGTAGATAAAAGAATCGTTTAATTACTTAATTTCTCCTATTTTAATAAAATATGTTTCGTATCATCCTGAAATATGTCATAAAATTTCCAATTAGCTTATCACAGGAGCAGCACCTACGCTGCTCCAAGTCTTAGCAACCCAACTCCTTTAAACATCACACTTACGCGTTCCCTCCAGCTGTATAGATTTTTTTTTGATTTTTTTTTTTTTTTTTTTTTACTTATTGCTTTACGCCTTGTTGATGGCTAAGGTCATTAGAGGTGGGATGGGGCTGGGCACAAGGAACGGGAAGTAATTCGGCCTTGGTCTTTTTGAAGGAAACATCTCGGCATTCCCCTGGAGTGATTTGGGGAAACCATGGAAAATCCAAATCTGGATGCCCGGACGGGGATTCGAACCCATGTCCACCCGAATTCGAGGCCAGAACTTTAACCGTTCTCCCTCCACGCTTGGGAGAATAGAACAGCTCTTCTTTGAATCTTCAATGTGTCTATTAACCCATTTTTATCGGGGCTCTACACAAACGAATAATATTATATTCCAAGCGAGGTCTCATTAGTGCTTTGTATACAATTAATATCACTCCCGCTATACATTAGTTTAAATTACGGCATAAGAAATAGAGCATATTGTTTGCCTACTCATTTACATTCACAACCTGTTCACTTCACAACACAGCTCCATGCGATCTTTAGGCAAGCGCCTTACAGATTACTCTAACACGCAAGAGTTGCCCAGAACCTGAATTTCAGGCACTATTAACTTGAGAAAAATTACAATCCTGAAAAACTTTTTTTTTGCGTCTTGAGTCCAGCTAATAACTTCGAGGTCTATAGAAGCAGGAAATAATGGGGAGGTAAGGATAGTAAATAAATTCGGCCATGGCCTACTAAATGAATCATCCCAGCATTCGCCTGGAGTGATTTCGGGAAACCATGAAAAGCCGAAATCTGCATGCCTGGACAGGGGATTCGAACCCCTGAATGCCAGGCCAGAGCGTTACCGCTAATTCCAGGCTCAGTGGCTGAAATGGAAGACAAATCAATAGTATTGGATACTTGGTGAAAAAAATCTTGCCACCGATAGCACTGTGTATTATGGTAAAATGTCTCTACATTTCATGCGTAACTCGAAACAGTATTGTCGCATCGCAAATAAAACTCAGAAGCCAATCGATATCTTTGTCCGGACTTGAAATTGGAACCCACAGAGAAGAAGTTTGTCCCTGTAAAAAGCAGTACATCTGAGCAGAGTTAGCCATTGTAATAATAGTATATGAACATTAATTTAAACGCACTCCAATGCCAATTTCCTTAACCCCTTTGTTCTTAGGGGTCATCCATAAATTACGTGAGGTGTTTTCCCGGATTTCTGGATCCCCCCCCTCTCTGGTGAGACTTTGTGAGATCTGGTCCAACCCCCCCCCCCCACCCCTGTGGTGAGATCTGGTCTCGGGTGAGGCCCCCCTCCCCTAGAGATCGCCCTCGCATGTTTTTGAGACCTAAGTGAGATTTCCGTTGACCCCCCCCCCCCGTCCTCCTTGTTGAGATTTCGCCGGAACCCCCTCTATTTCACCACATGTAATTTATGGACGCCCCCTTATTATTACTGCTTTTATTGTCTTAAATCCTTTGATTGTATTTGAGAGAAATGATCGATCAGGGTAATACTTCCTTCCGTCACCTAGTCAACAAGAAAAAACCAGTTGCAAGCGGAAGCCGTGAATGGGTAAAGTAAGTCACGCCGCAAGGTGTAAATTATGTTGTCACCGCGCGGAACTCCTGGTGACTGGCTACTGGTCTCCGGCGACGCAACCGGTCTGCACGCCACGTCACGTCCTGGGAACTGCTCCAGGCCGATAGCCGCTAGACTGCCTCCAACACCAACGGCGCCCAACATGCGGTCTAGACAGACAGATCACTCAAAGGCCTGGTGTATTAGGTGATGACAGAAAGCATGAAAATTCAAACTCTTTGTTCACTGTTTCCTGCAAACTGTTATGTATACTGTAGTATGACAGTGTCATCCTACAAGGAATATAGTATATAGGCTGCTACCTGATATATTCATATTTATTATTCGGGTTAGTATTCAAGTTATTCAAATTAAATACAATTATACATTAAATGTAAATGTATTAGGGCTATTCAAATAATATTTAGTTTATTATGATAAGCCCGGGTGGCCAAGTTGTTATTGTATTTTTATTAATGTAAAATTGTTATTATAAAGGAGCAAACGGTAAAAAACGCTAGTGTTCAGTGGAAAGTTTGTAACATTCAAATAGCAGACAAAGCCGCGCCTGGCGACACTCGGTCACGTGGGACACAACGGCAGGGTCCGGTGGAGAGCGGAAACATCCCGTTAGCCGGAGCAAGGGGCAACGTACCCTCGGCTAGGACGCTAGGGGATGCAAGGTCAGCCGAGCTGCGCGGAAAACAAGCGACGAATAACCGGCGCTTGGCCGCTCACGTGATTTTGGCGTACGCTGATCCACCAATCGCGTATCGCTACGGAGTGCACAAATGTTAAAGCAAAGCCTCTTTTCCATGTCACGCGAGCGCTGTACTGGGGAGAGGAGAGCTTGTTTTTTTCTTGGCGAGAAGAAGGACGCCATAACGACACTTGCTGCCAGAGCGTCTTACCGGATGAATGTGGTCCTATACGACTTGCTTTCTGGTCGACTTGCTGCTCAGACGTGGGCCGACGAAGAGTGTACTGTCTCGTTGAGATAGACACACGCACCCTCATGGATGAGCTATCTCTGAGATAGCTACCCGACGGTGGCATATCATGCCGCAATCATCACGTAGCTACGGCGACATGGTAATGTACTCCGACGCCAGGTCGAGGTTCCATGGTTACTAACGAGGCTTTACCGACTCATAAGCGACTCCTGGGAGTAGGATCTCTGCATTAACTTTGAAATGTTCTTGAGCTAGCTGGCATTTCATCTAGAATTTGAACTTTAAAATCTTTTTTTTCTTTTTTTGTTGATTTCAATTTGATTCAAATAATATTATTTTCATTTCAATTGACGCCCTGGGAATTTTTATATTGTGTTTAACGTATATTTGCTGGCCTGCGATCCTACGATGTTTCACATTCATACTTGTAATCGTGAGATATTCAATTTCATTTGATGTTTGAATTTATCAGGCAAATTGTACGGTCTGGGTATTGCTTGCTTGCTTTGCATTCCATTATGTTTAATATTAAATTTAAATATACCCAGCAATGTAAGCCATAAGACACAATAAATTCAATATTTCATTAACCTGTAATTTACAGATTTTCGAGGTTCTGGCTAACCAGATAAACAAAATTAATATCCATCTCGATAAACCTAAAGTAGTGGTGCCCCCCCCCCCCTTCTCAACAAAAGCTACCACCACTATACCCTTCTGATTTTGTATTTAGTTCGCATCGAGGATAGGCTAGGCGGCATTTGGTCAGCCAGAAGTACACCTCGACACATTACCGCAAGTAGCCCACCTTGGATTCGTAATGCCATTCGGCCATTAAATCGCGGAAGATAGCTCAACGTCACTACTAATGTTTAATAAGAAACAAAACTCCGAGGCTAAGGCTGATGCAAACGGTTTGAAATGATCCAACAGAGTCACACTCTATATTTTTACCGGTTATATTTTTGTGTTTAGTTTTACTCGAACTATTACATCAAACGTTTAGTAGTTACTTTTAGAAAAACAGAGCAAATCACACCACCACGACACAGTAACAAAAATAATGCTGTTAGTGGTAGTTGCGTCTGAGCCACATCATACGCCACACTAACGCCCTGGGACCACCTTGGGAGCGTCCAAAAACTGCGTGGTTCCATTTTGGCCTCCTGTAACCCCTCCCTCCTCCCCCCCCCCCCGTGTGACAGGTAGCTTTTTCCCTATTGATTCCAGAAGACATTTTGTACTATTTTCTCGTGTCAGACTATCGTAAATTACATACGGTGATAATTAAATGACGGAAATAAATATTTACAAACTGTTATATGTTCTGTACCTGATATTAATTGTGACAAATAATGTGAATGAAAAGCTACGTGGTTTGGCTCGGAACCTCCCCTCCTCCCCCACATAGCTTTCCAGCCAACGCCCCCCCCCCCCCCCTAGATCGAGTCACGTGGTTTATGGACACTCCCCTTGTCTGTCTGCCCAGTACAGTGATACCAAACGCTACTTTTAAAATTGTATTTTACCAAGTTGAAACTATATAATCTCTAATTCATAAGATACTCACCCTTGGAACCTCGATGTAAAACATTAGATATATATACATTACAAAGATATAACGATATATCGATATAAGACGACATTGTTAGAGTCACCTTAAAACAGAGTGTGTTCGGATGGAGAAGCGGGTGAGGCAGTTGAATGGCTGAACAATCGAAAATAGTATGTGGAACTAAATATTAACAACGCAAAATCTGAACCGTGTAAATTGTCGTGCAACATGACATGGTATAATTTCACTATCTCGTAATAGAGAGATTAAGAAGACTCGAAAATCTTAAGTGTCCTTTATTACTATTAAACAAGAAATAGAAGGAGAAATTAACCACAGGATCCGAACTAACTATAAAGTTGTATTAAAATACAATGCTTTGCACAAAAAAAAAGAAGGGAAAATTTACGAGTGTATTGTGAAAGCAGGGTTTATGTGCAGCAGTTACGCAAGGATAACAGAAGAAGAGGAGCAGAAGGCACTAAAGAAAGTTGACGTGGTCGATTTGCAAGGCTAGTAGAGATGTAAGGCTGGAATAACGATAAGATGATTGTAGTGCCAGTGATATCTACAGATATTAGGATGTTAAAGTGAAAGCTATGTTGGAATTAGAGTAAGCAGACATCCAGTCAGGAAACGAAGATCAAAATACAACCTAGAAGGACTTTAACATGCAGTATCTGAGGGATATAAGATCGAACGAACGAAAGATTCAGGATAGATAAGAACGCAAGGTAAAATGAGCAGAAGTAACATTTAATTAACTGACGAAAATGAGGAAAAGATACCACCAGTTTCTTCCCTGTATCCCACCAACGAGAAGTGGGACAAATACCAAAGTTCGCTGAATAAGCAGTGCTTTAGACTAGGACAATTAAGAAACAAAGGTGACTTCATTCGTGTCTTTAGCTGTATGAAATCTTGTGGATATTTCACGTTACAAAAACTGTTCAACTGTGAACCCCTACGCAGTTACCAAACTGAATAATCTTATGTAGTTATCAGCCGCGTCAAAATCAAATCGTTTATGAGCATGACAGAAAACTTCTGCCGATGATGTTCTTTATACAGCAGCTTACATCACAGTTTCGTTATATGTTCTTTGTTCGCCAGTTTACTTACCTTTTATAATGTAACATGATATCAGATACAATGTTATACCTCTTAACTATACAATAAAGGGTTCATTATATAATTAGTGGTATTATTCAAGCACTGTGACTGATTTATACTTTGATCGAAGTAAAACGCTTGTACAGTAACCATTCACGCTGGGCAGGCAGACTTATCCTTCAAAACAAAGACAAATCTGCATATGCATACCATCTTCTACCTTGGTCGAACTAAAGTTATGACTGGGAACTTAAGAGGCATCCATAAATTACGTGAGGTGAAATAGGGAGGAGGGGGGGGGGGGCAGGCAAAAAAAAGGTCTACACAATAAGTGAAAGTCGATTTTAGGGGGTATTTCGTCGAAAAGTGGGGGTGTCACCGGTTTTGGAAGGGTGAGACCAAAAAAAAAAGTGTCAAAAAGTTGCGAGAGCGATTTTTAGGGGGGTCCTCACGGACCAGAGAGGAGGGGAGCCCCCTTAGTGTGAATTCCACCACGGTACGGTTTGGTTTGTGTGACGGAGAAGATATTGCATGAATCTGGATGGCGTTTATTCTTGAGTGTCTAATTTTATCCCTTCCAAGACTTGCCTACGTCAGAATCATTAAAGCCTATAGCTTTTTAACTTATTTGCAAAGACTGCGAAGAGAATTTATCATACGAATTTTAAGGAACGTTTCCCCACTTCTCGTGTATTTCTTTCACGAAAATAGTAACGAATGAAATTTGATTTATCAGGATCTGAACCCATGCACTCTCGATTGCTACGTGCCACACCAGAAATTTACACCATTCACATGTTACTGAGGCTTGAATTTTGTTCAGCATTTTAAATTTCTTAATTCTAAGTACACTGTCTCTGTATCTTAAAAAAAAAAAAAAAAAAAAAAAAAAAAAAAAAAAAAAAAAAAAAAAGAAGAAGGTAATATCATTATTGTGTGGTCTTAACGGTCGAGTGGCAGATTCATTTGGGAGCAGCGTAAACCTCTTGTTGCTGTCACAAAACCTAATACGGTAATTATTGTTTCTATTATTTTGAAGACTTCACTACTTGTATATGTTCTGAGAGCAGTAACACGATAGTGAAGACATCAGTGGGATGGAGTCGGTTTGGAATGATTTGAGAAACTCTAGAAAACTGAAATCTGGATGACCGGACGAAGGTGCGATCCTGTGCCGTACAAGGTTCGCTCGTTACGATCAGCAACCGGGCTTAGAGTAGTAATCCTCCCAGGTAAATAACATACAATACCTATAGATTTAGAAGAAAACAGAACCAAGCTAGCGTTGCAATACACTTGACATACTGAAGTCTAACTTGGCCACAGGCGTTAGACAGTTTGAATATCTTAGCCTACCAAGAATGCATCAAATTGCTCTAAGGAAGGAACGAAAGCTTCAAATCAATATAAATAAAAACGTAAATGTTCGTTTGTTTCTATTCTCAAATCTCCGAAAGTTATTCACCGATTGCTTTGAAATTTTAACACAATGTTGCATTCAAAATCACCCGTCTTTTTATATACTTATATAATTTATTTCGTTAGAGTATTTTTTTCGTTTATTTGATTTTGTTTCAGTGTTTTTTTTCTTATTTTCATTTTGACTTAATTGGTAACGGTTTTTTTTTTTTTTTGCTGAAATTAGTAACGTCCAAAGAGGAATTGGTTGAAAAAGTATTTACAAATATTCGAATCAATTATAAGTATTTTTAATTTTTTGAACATTTTTGTTTGTTTTTGATTTCTTTTTTTTATTGATTTGGAGTAATTTGTTTTCTTATTTTAATTATTAGTATTTTTATTCATTTGTTTTACCATTTCTTCAGCTTTCTTTGATTCTGTTCTCTTTTTTTTATTCATTTGGAGTGATAAATCAAGTGGGGGAGGGATAAAGGGGAAGAGGTTTTGGATTTTTGTAAAACAAATGTAGACAATATTTTTCTTTTTCACTTTATTTTAAAGTATACTTGTGCTAAGTTCCATCGAAATCGGATACAAACCTTGGGTTTATTTAAAGAACATGTGCAAACATTAAGGGGTGTAAAGGAAGAGAGGGGATGGGTTTCATGGGTTTTTTGTCAGTAACTTTTGCAGTCGCACACGACAACCGTAATCAGATAAATGGTATAAGAACCTTTCAAATGTTAAGATGTCTTCATTCCTCGCATTCCTATGATTTCAATGGTTCAATTTAAGATACTGCAATTCACATTTGGATTGGCGTTTGCAATCGCCATCAACAAAGCTCAGGGCCAATCGTTTGAATTGTGCTCTTTATTGCTAGAGTCGGCAAAGAAGACATTCTCTACATCTGCACAGACAATGGAACAACAACAAAAATTGTATACCGACAAGCACTGTTAAACTAAACAGATTACACATGTGTGCTTTCTCTTTTCTATTTGACCAGACTGAGCTACAGCTACCCATGGCTGGGTACAGCTAGTATAGATATAATAACAATAAAAGTAACTCATTTCATTTCCTACTTAGACATTATTTGTTCACCGTTAATTATTGGACAGTAGTTATCTTTATATATAAAGATGAATGTATGTATGTTTGTTTGTTTGTTTGTTCTTCATACAAATCCACAGTTTTCATCCCATCTCGATGTAACTTTGCACACTTATCCTTTGAAACAAGGAGAAAAATACTGTCCACATTTGGTTGAAAAATTATCTGTATAAATAACACATTTTGTCTCACAACTTTCGAAATACGGCGATAGACAGACACGTTGAATATGGAAGTATCCGTACCGTGTTTCCGTGTAGTGGACTGCCAGTTCAATGGCCCAGTCGCTCGCGACCTGCCGTAGCGAGCGGTCGCATCACACTTTTCCTGCTGTGTCGTGTGACAAGTGCCTGCAGAGTAAATAAAAGCAAAGTATAGTGAAAACCAACAAATATGGAAGTGAATCAATTCATACGAAAATCAACGCTAAAGTTCTCCTTTGCGTATGGATATATGCGTCCGAAAGCAGTTGAAATCGATGAGTGGTTATATAGTGAAATAGGATTACGAGAAGAAAGTGTACACGGTATCCAGGTGGATTTCCTGGCCAATGTGATATACGTCAAGCTACGAAATGAAGAAGAGTGTCTGCGAATACTGAAGGAAACCAACGGAGAAAGAAAATTTGTACACACCAATGGCGAGGTAAGCACCGTTTCCATATCACATGCAGGCCTGGGAATAAGACATGTAAAAATCCATAATGTGCCCTTTGAAATTAATACAGACATAATACGAAAAGCTTTGGATAAATTTGGTACAATTTTGAGTGTAACCTCCGATAAAAGATACGGTAGCAAAAGATTTGTCGTAGATAGTGGTATTAGAACTGTGAAAATAGATCTGAAGTGCCACGTACCATCGTATGTAGATATTGCCGGATTTAAAGCACTTGTTATTTACGACGGACAACCACGTACGTGTGTCATATGCAACTCAAACGAACACCTCAAGGCTGAATGCACCAGGAAGAAACCCCTGCAGCTACCATCTGAGCGCATGGCCCCTGATACAGCTTTCAGAGGCGAACTTTTAAAAGCATCATACGCTAGCGTGGCAAACAGTAATCAATCAACCAGTGTACATAGAAATGATGAACCTACTCTCAGCATGGAAACAGATGACGCAACCAACATCATGATGGAAATAGAGAATCCTTATAATGACGCAGTACCTGATGAACCCCCGAAGGAAAAAGAAGCAAACTATCCAACTGGACAAAATAATAACCAAACTTCTAATCTACATTTACTGGAAATATCACCAACTGAGAAAAAAGAAATTATAAAAAATGCTAAACAACATCCTGTGACAGTGCCATCATCTGAGAAAAAAGAAATTATGCCCATGGAAGAACGCAAGCACGAAAATACACCAAATACAAAAAGACTGAGACTTGATAAGAGGGGAGTAGATTTGATAGCGAAAGAATTAGCTGAAAAATCCAGGAAAGTAACCACCTTACAAATGGAGACAATTGATGAAGAAATGCCCCAAAGCGCCAACTCCAATAAGGAAGACAACAACTATGAAAACAAGACCAGCGAGATAGTTGAAATGGGAAATGACCGCGGGAACAATAAAATTCTTTGGTCGGACGACTTAAATGACACTGAGGAAGAAGATAAGTCAAGCAAATAAGAGGCAAAAGCAAGATTATAAATGTTATTAAATAAACGTGAAAGGGAAGAAAAAAAAATAAAAAAATAACTGTCTCGTTTTCAACCTTGTGTGACAACATTTGATCTAAATGGCAGACCGTAGTGCAACAACGCCCACTCAGACATACTGTGTGTCTACCCTAAATCTAAACGGAATAAAGAACCAAACTAAAATACAATGCCTCAAAGAATATCTATGGGCGGCATCTGTTGATATAGCGCTCTTACAGGAAGTTGCCTGGGAAGGTGCACTGAATGTCTTACCGGGTACAATGAACTGAAGAATCCTGGTTACGACCATGGTCTAGGGACTGCAATTCTAACGAAAGAGGGTATTCAAATCAAAGATGTTGAGATTTTAGAAAATGGAAGAGGATTAGCCTGCACAATAGCAGGAACACGTGTAATAAACATCTATGCTCCCTCCGGAAATCAGAATAGAGAAAGTAGGAAACAGTTTTATAAAACAGAGATAACTCAGCTTCTGACAAACACCTGTGAAAGTCTCATACTTGCAGGAGATTTTAATTGCGTTTTATCTCAAAAAGATCAGTACCCTAATTTTAACAAATGCCAGGAACTCGAGTACCTAATAAATAAACTAAGTTTGTTAGACAGTTGGGAAATAAGAAACGGGCAAATTCCCGGGTTTACATTTATAACTGAGAGTACAGCAAGTAGATTAGATAGAATTTATATTTCACCGGACATATCGAGTGAAGTAACATCAGTCGAGATATGGCCAGTAGTTTTTTCGGACCACAGTGCATATCATTGCAAAATAAAATTGCGGCGCCAAGAAATCTTTAGAAACAGAGGATACTGGAAATTAAACACCTCCATCCTAAATGAGAAAGAATTGGAACAGATAGTCAATAATACTTGGAATCAATGCAAGAAACAAAAAAACAAGTACAATACAACTGTCCAATGGTGGTTACAGTGTGCAAAGCCACGCCTCAGAAATACATTGTAAAACTTCAGCAGATGCTTGAAGAAATGGGAAAACAAAACAAAAGAATTCCTTTTCATGGTCCTAAGAGAACTGTGCACCAACGACGTAGATAGCATCCAAAATATGAGAAAAATAAAACATACCAAGGCCAGAATAACAAATATAACTAGAAAAAAAACTAATAGGTTACCAGATACGAGCTAAAACTGGATCCTTTCAACAAGAAGAAATAACTTCAACATTTCATCTCATAAAAGAAAGACATCAAGCAAACAGGAAACTCGTGACGGAGTTAAAATCAGAAGAGGGATGTATCATTACCAACCAAAAAGGAATAGAGATAGAAATAAAAAAGTATCTCTCTGAATTATACACTGAAGAGGCAATTGATAATGAAGAAGTCAGCAGTCTGTTACGTCACATAAACCCAGTAATAACAGAACAAGAGAACGGAATGCTGAATGAAGAAATCTCGGAAGAAGAAATAAAAAACGCAATTCAACGGAGTCCGAGAATGAAATCACCTGGTCTTGATGGCCTCCCAATAGAATTTTACGTATCATATTGGGATATTCTAAAATACGAATTTATAAAAATGTATAATGAGATTCTAGCTATGCAGTCAGCTCCAACCGAAATGCTAGAAGGATTAATTGTATTAATCCCGAAAAAAACAGATAAGAAAAATGTTGAAAATTTCAGACCTCTAACTCTTCTCAATTCAGATTATAAAATATTCGGTAGAATTATCGCCACTAGACTTGGGGCTGTAGCTAAAAAGATGATTGGAGAATACCAGACCTGCATTGGTGGAGGCAGAAATATAATGCAAACCCTAACAAATATTCGTGATGTAACTGCAGTCTCGAAGGCAGCAAACGTGAAAATGGCTATTTTATCACAAGATTTCCATAAAGCATTTGATCGTATTAATCATACTTATTTAAAACTTACTATGGAAAGAATGGGTATCAGCCAGCAAATATGCAATTTGCTTTACATGCTATTACACCAAGCCACATCACGAATATCTATAAACGGATCTATAACCAATTCAATAAAAATAACCAGATCCATTAGACAAGGATGCCCTTTATCCATGTTCCTTTATGCGTTTGCAGCTGAACCATATTTAGCGGCAGTGTATAATATACTTCCTGGCTTAAAGTACCAAGGAACAAAAACAGTGGTGTGTGCGTACGCAGATGATATCAATATCATCATAACCAACTTGGAAGACCTAGAAAACACACGACAGTTGGTAAATTCGTATTCAAAAGCTTCAAACGCAAAATTGAATTTACATAAATCTGCAATACTAAACATAGGCGCTGGTATTCTTGGTGTAGAATTTAATAAAGTTCTGCAAAAAGCTTCCGCAGTAAACTGGAGACGTCTATTGGCAGTTATTCGAAGCAAACTGCATGATTTCACCCATAGAGAACTAAACCCAATACAGAAAATATGGTTGATAAATACCACAGCGCTCTCCAAAATATGGTACATAGCTCACATATTTCAGATACCTGTGGAAATAGCTAAAAAAATGGAAACGGCAATCAGCTGGTATGTACAGAGGGGACAGATACTGAAGATTCAACATAAAGTTTTGCAGATGCCGTATGAAAAAGGAGGATTAAATCTGGTTGATATACGTACGAAATGCACTGCAATCTTCATGAGGAATATGTACAGTCAATGTAGAACAACACAAACAAACCTTACAAGACACATAATAAATGCAATGGAACCGCATAGCAACAAAGCGCCCGTTGACGTCAGTCACATAAACGCTACCTTAAACCACTTCCGCTCCTTCTACATTGAAAACAGCTACATAAGAATAAACAACACAGACCAGGTGCCATCAACAAGGAAACTATACTGCTTGATGAAAAGAGAGATAAAAAGTAAACTAGAACTCACCTATAAAAGAAATGATTGGAAACAGATATGGGAGAATATTCACAGTCAATATATCAGCAGTAATGCCCGTTCTACGTGGCACAGAGTAGTACATAGAAAGATACATACCAACGAAAAACTTTTCGCACTACGCCTCTGTCCTACTCCAATGTGTTTACGCTGCAACTTGCAAGACACAATACAACACCGACTGTTAGGATGCGAAGCTCCTGATATATGGAGATGTACAAAAAGCAAACTGGCAATAATAAATAGAACCACTCCAAACAATTTCACGCCAGAGGATATACTAATCCCTGACACGAAAATATATCCTACTACTAAGAGAAATGCCCACTTCTGGTTGCTGGCCAACTACACCCATTATGTTGTACATAAAAGAGAAGAGATGACCATCGTAGACTACTGGAGCTATTTAACAAATGAACATAGCAAAATAATCAAATCGAGAAAATATAAGGAAAACTTTGCACGCTTCCTGCTTGTCATAATGCCCTACTAAGTACCAGCTGTACTTCAAGACAACGACTGGCCGAAGAGCAAGATCGACACTTCCACATCCTGAAGATCAGAAAAAAATTATTATTTTATATTATTATTATTTTCGCCTATATCACTATTCGAAGAAGATGAATAGAAGAAATATTTATTTTAATCCAGTCTTTAGTACATTGGTGCCCACAGCACTATGATAAAAAAAGAAAAGGAGAAGATCTTATTTATTTTACAACAAAGAATAATACACCTAATTTCTAAACCTAAATTTTAATTTGCTTGTCGATTTGAGAAGAAAAAAAAAAAAAAATGGCTAAAGCGCTTGCTTACGTATGTCGCGGTCTTCGGTTCAAACCTCCGTGGAGGCTAAAATTTTTAAAAATTGTTTTTGATCGTAAGAGTCACGGTTCTGCCGTCGATTATTCGGATTGAATTTTAAACTGTAGATATCACATAGGTAGGGGTGCAACATGAGGCAATTCGTAGGTAGTCTTGCAATACAGTAGATGTACACTTTTTTGATCCATCAGGGGTGATTCGTAGTCAGTGTGTGTGTAATCTGCAGTAGGAATACTATAAATGCGGAAGTAAGTCTCTGTCTTATGTTACGTTTTGACAATTAAATGCCTATACCGATATTGACGGAATTTGACGAGAAAATCTATAGGGAGGGCACTGGACTTTGTTTGTTCTTCATACAAATCAACAGTTTTCATCCTATCTCGATGAAACTTTGCACACTTATCCTTTGAAACAAGGAGAAAAATACTGTCTACATTTCGTTGAAAAATTATCTGTATAAATAACACATGTCTCATAACTTCGAAATACGGCGACAGACAGACACGTTGGATGTGTTCGTCTCCGTACCGTTTTTACGTGAAGCGGGCTGGCAGCTCAGTGGCTAAAGTGCTTGCTTACGAACGTCGTGGTCTCCGGTTCAAATCTCTGTGGAGGCTGAGATTTTTAAAAATTGTTTTTCATCGTAATAGTTTGAATGTTTAACTGCAGATATTAGAAACTTACGAGTGCAATGCGAGGCAAATCGTAGGTAGTTTTGCAATGTTGTAGGTGTACACTTTTTAACGTTATAATGTATGTATGTATGTATGTATGTTTGTTTGTTTGTTTGTTGGTTTGTTTGTTCTTCATACAAATCAACAGTTTTCATCCGATCGCGATGAAACTTTGCACACTTATCCTTTGAAACAAGGAGAAAAATACTGTCCACATTTGGTTGAAAAATTATCTGCATAAATAACACATGTTGTCTCATAACTTCGAAATACGGCGATAGACAGACACGTTGGATGTGGACGTCTCCAGACCATGTCTCCGTGGAGTGAACTGGCAGCTCAGTGGCTAAAGAGCTTGCTTACGAACGTCGTGGTCTCCGGTTCAAATCTCCGTAAAGGCTAAGATTTTTAAAAATTGTTTTTCATCGTAAGAGTCAGGCCTGGGCCGTAGGTTATTTGGATTGAATGTTAAACTGTAGATATTATAAAGTTAGGGGTGCAATGCGAGGCAAATCGTAGGTAGTCTTGCAATTTTGTAGGTGTACACTTTTTTACGTTATAATGATCCCTCAGGTGTTGTTCGCAGTCAGTGTTTGAGTGTGAACCACAGTAATACTAATATAAATACGGAAGTAAGTCTCTGTCTTTTTGTTACGTTTTGACGACTATATGGCTATATCGTTGTGATGGAATTTTATAAGGAATGCTGTATGAAGGGCACAGGATTTTTTTTCAGTATGATTAACAGTTGTAGTCACGAAATTTTGAAATCTTATCTAATAGTGACAGAAATATGTTAGAAATTGATTCTCTTCAAGAGGCAGGTTCGACGGTAGAATGATATAGTGATAGCTTTCCTGTCATATTATGGCGACTCGATATTGTTTGGGACCAATCCTTCGTTACCAACAACTTTTTATATTTAATTCTGGCAAAAAAATTCTTAATCCACGCGTACGAAGTCGCGGGTACGAGGCTAGTCATTACTATATTTAAACAAACAGTTTTAATGTTGGTCCTGATGTAACTAAATAAGAGCGTTACAGAAAGTGAGCTGTGTCCCGAACTTTCTAGTGCACAAAAATAAAAATACCACCTGGAAAAGACGCAACTCAGCAGTGTGAATTTGGAGTTCGGGTATGCATTTGAAATTCACCGCATTATTGGGAAATTCTTCAAGAATTTATTAGAATCTGGTAAATGATCTTACTAGCTTTAAAATTCGTCATTGAAGGAGCCGTCAATATTTCGCTTGTCCTTCACTAATCCTGCATCTACTTATTACATTATGCAATGGGACCAAATAACAATGTCATCGTCTGTATTATCTCACACTGAAGATGTTGATGCCACGAAATTCGGTAAACATCTCCGTTGGCAATGTTTCCTCGAGATAATACAGCGATGCGAAATACCGTAAGCCACCAGCTTATCGAATTCCTCCCAACAGCAAAGTCCCTGCAGATTGTGCCGCGGAGTTAGAAAGGGTACTCTACCGTGGCCGGAAGAGAAGGGGGATTTGGTGGGGGGTGGGGGGAGGGAAGAGCAGAAGGAGATGGTGATATACTTGTATACCAGCAACATCCACAAAACAACCAAAGGCAGAGACCGATACAGCGGCTGCAGTCTAGAGGAGAAGAGTATCATACAGAGTTGCTCTCCAGTTTGGAAAAAGAATACTATCACTAAAGTCCTGTTGAAACTTTTGTGGAAATCAATAGAAGTTCTTTAGCTTAGTGGCGTAAGAATTACTGGTGATGGAAAGGTCCCGGTATCAAACCCCGTTCATTGTATGGTTCTTACAAATCCTTAATCACGCAAAGTTTGTTTTTCGTAAGAAAAGTACACTCTACTCGCTCCTTAGTTCCGTTTCCGCGTTAAACGCTGGATCCTTATCTCTGTTTTTGACACAGTGGCTTAACACACTCAGTCAGCAATGGCGATAGAAAAGGTTTTATTTATTTATTGTTATTCCTTTACGCCTTGTCGACGTCGAGGTCACTACAGGCGGGACTGGGGCAAGGAACAGGAAAGAATTCTACCATGGCCTTTTGAACGAACCATCCAAGTATTCAGCTGAATTCAAATCTGGATAGACGGACAGGGATTCGAACCCCGCTTCTTCCCGAATGCGGACGGAAAGGTAGCCTCGGAACCAGTGACAAGAAAAAGAACTGAAAATGTCGCCGGGAGAACACTTGAGCTACTATAACTCGTTCAGTTACAGAGGCGCCTCAAGGTCAGTCTGCTGTATCCCCACTCCGCTGCCCTTACCCCTACATGCAAAGAGGAAATTTCTCGCTCACCTATTTACGCACAGCGTTCAGGTCAGCTCGGAGAATTAAGAAGAGAGGGGGCGGTGAAGTAAGGAGTTGAGCTGGGGAATATGACCCTGGGCCACCAGTTCGGAGTGAACAGAGTATGATTCTGGTAGAGCAAACAGAAATAACTTTCTATATAAATATAATGTAGCAGCCGGAGAAAGAGCTGTAGCTCTGGCGTCTTGCCTACCAATTATTACTACAACTAGCACTAAGGAAGCGTAAATAAACAGCAAGGCTTCCGAGTTAAGCTTCGTAGCTTTTCAATCATTTCATTTATTATTTAGAGGCGTTCATAAACTACGTGGCTTGGTCTAGGGGGTGAGGGTTGGCTGGAAAGCTACGCCTGGGGTGGGGGGGAAGGGGGAGGATTCCGAGCCAGACCACGTAGCTTTTCATTCATATTATTTGTCACAGTTTAAATGAGGTACAGAAGACACAACAGCATGTGAATATTTGTTTCAGTCATTAATTATCTCTGCAGGTAATTTACGATAGTCTGACAAGGGAAAACAGTACAAAATGTATTCTGGAATCACTAGGGGGAAAAGAAACTACGTGCTACGTGGAGAGGGGGAGGGGTGTAGAGGCTCAAGCTACGTCGGGCTTCGTGGGGGGGAGGGGGTTCATAGAAGGCCAAAATAGAGCTACTTAGTTTATGGACGCTCCCTTAGCAAGTACCTGAAGACAATAGTGAAAGCTGTTAAGACATCATCATCTGATGACACAATCCGCCTATAAACCCGTGAAGATTATGATGTCTTGCAATGTATTTTAATTATGTGTATTGATATTGAATCAGTTGGTTGTAAAACAAATAAAAAGGTCAGTATGATGTCTGTTAATCTGTTATAGAATATTAACAACATCTATCCCAAGACCTTCTCCACAAGCCCCCACTTTTTATCCCTTATTTTCAAGATAACGTAACTAAGGAAAAGATAAGTAATTTCAAGTAAAACTGAGTAATAACCAAATTCTTACGAATATCCTACCCGGCTGCCACTCTATCTGAATTTGCTGCCATTCTTTGCAACAAACAAATATTCTGGGCTAGGTAAAAGTCTACCAAATAGTAGGAGACAGACAGCTATACACAACAGTACAGAACATTGTAAAGTCAACTCAATCAGCACACCAGAAGGGAGAATTCAATTATCACTTGCAGAGGACTATGTTGATCGCACGTAACTCACCACTATTTCCAATTACTGTGCTTTAAGAACACATTGGCTGAAGGAGTTCATTTTCAAACAAATGTTCAAACAGCTCTTCTCATGTGTCGTGCTTTTAATGTTAAAACAGCTGCATATCACCCAAACAACACAAATACACAAGGCAGATTCTATTTTTTTTTGTCTAAATGACGAGTGACCGATTCCAACACAAGGTGCCTCCAAAAACTCCTCCTGCGTTAAGTATAAAATCGTGCTTTATTTCTACTGCAGTATTCCATCGGTCTGCACTCAAATATCGCTCTGTATTGCCCTGTATATTCACTTTAATTTCACTTAATTTACAGAAAAAAAACTCTTTCCTCTGTACTAAAATAATCCTCTCGATATTCCTCTACAGTATAACCAAAACTCGGAAAATGGCCCTAATATGCATTTATATGCTACATAAAATAGTTTAAATACAATCAGAAACGTTCAATCAATGTTTAATTCAGCATTAAAACTCAAATATAAGGCAGGAAAGAAATATTACTTGTCATAAAGATCAGAACCACGGTAACAATTGTTGTTGATTAGTTTTTATGTTTTATGAAGTGACATACTACCCCTTCCTCTTCACACGTACACATTTAGAATCAGATAACTGGACTCATTTTCTAGAAAACTGACAATAATAGACATGAGTAATTGAGTTAGTTTTTATTATACACAGTTCAGTAGGTCTTACAACTAATTGTGACATTTTGCATTGTACCATAACCACTTTACATAACACTGAGATCAGCATGTTGAATGCCTTTATTCATGACTGACATAGAGCACAGAGAGTTAAGCTTTAAAATCAAGAATACATTCATTTTAATCGAGGCTTGAGGCAAAAGAGATTTTTTGCCTTATTGTGTGTAACGCAACTAACGCCAGTACAATTTAAAGGTGTCTTTGATTTTGTTGAAACAGTAGGAATAGGAGCAGTTGACTTAGTAGTACTACTAGCTGTAGTAGTAGGAGGGGAAGGTGAGTAGTAGTAGCAGTTGAAGTGGTGGGAGAAGTGGTAGTGGGAAGGGCAGGCCGAATAGAAGGAGGTGTCGGAAGATTAGCACATACCGATCGTGAACACCCAATCTACGTTAACGCGTTCACCAAATATGCTACCCTATAAGATTAACTAATGCAAATCCAACTAGGAAGGCTTTTCCAAGCACAATTTTTTAATACAAAGCGTACCAAGTTGGATACGCATTAGTTAATCTTATAGGGCAGTATATCACGATCGACTTGCTGATCTGGAATATGTATTAAACTGCCCGAGCTGCCGTACCAAGTTGGATACGCGTTAGTTAATCTTACAGGGCAGTATATGACGATCGACTTGTAGATCTGGAATATCTATCAAACTGCCCGAGCTGTTCATCCACTTCGAAGAAAAACGTCTTCATGTGGTAATATTGCAGCTCTGGATAACACTAGTGAGGTGCTTTCGGCTGTTTTTTTTTTTAACATATCCGAAGGTGATGCTACACTGCAAAAAAAAAAAAGTTATTCAGCAGAGCTAAGATCTGGGATTTAAGTGGTTTTTCATCATAATTCTGCATACAGTTAAAGACAGATAAGGGTTTTATTATATAACTGTTGATAATTGTAAATAATTTAATAATTTAAATTACATATTCAAATTACTTAAAGAAAAGGTATTCGAAATAATTCCGTAAACACAGGTAAAACTAAAAACGTTATAACCGGACCATATAGCGTAACGTAACGTAGCCGACAGACTGGTGGAGAATTTAAGTTTATAAATAACTAAAAGATGGGTAAGCAACATCCTCGTCCTACATTAGCGTTCGTTATAGCAAGCAAGTTAATATCGTAAGATAAAATTAAAAACAATATATAATACTATAAGTTACCATGATGTTACAATGAATTACAACAGTTATAATTTTTTTAAAAAGGACTCGTTATGGATTATTCCCCTTACTTAATATTCAAACATGAACCACGGCCTTAAGTTCAGTTTAAGATTCATATAAAAACATACGACAATGTTCAGTTTTTGATTTGGCAGAAAGATATTCTTATCATGGAGATTTTCCCTCTCAGGGCGTTGGTCTATGCAAAGGTCACGCAATTCCCTTAAATTATGAGCTGGTGGTTTGTGGGCGCAGAACGGGTCCTACATGCGTTCTATCGAGTTTAGTTCAGGCGAATTTGGTGGTCAAGACATAGTATGAAGAGTAGTACACTATAATTTTTACCTATTCCGCAGCTATCAGGGTGCCTTCAATCACTACTACAGGTACTTTGGAAGCCCTGGCGAATGAGCCTCATAGCACAATACTGCCCCTACCGGCCTCTCAGTTCATGCTTCGAGCAGCCGTTCCCCTGGAAGACTGCGTATCCGGATACGACGATCAAACTGTTGTAACAAGGAACGTCATACATCAGACGAGGCGACACGTTCTTAGAACTGATTTGGTTCATTCCTATTGGCCGCCGGAGGACTCCGATGACGACTTGGCTATGCGCAATGCTGTTGGTAATTCAGGTACTTTAAAACACACATCTGCAGGCTTAGCATTGTAAGCACATATTTAAAACTAGGCCTATATAGAACCTTATAAACCGTCATTTTTCTCTCATTATAATATACGCCCTTTGAGTGAAATACATTTGCCGTTACTTTAGATATGCTATTGTAATATCATTAGTTACTTTGCGATCAATATAGAAGCGGCGGCTACTAAAAATATCTGAGCCATATGCATAATACTTTATTCACCGTAACTCGTTCATTACATTTTTTACACAGAACAGATAATTAGAAAGAGTAAACGAAAACGATTTTTTTTTTACTTACAATTTGCGATCATGGAGCTAGCGACAAATTACTTCTGGTTTTAATTTGTATGCCAGAAACTAACAATCACAGTGTGTTCCTAACATTTGTATCAGCTTCCAATTATTTAACGTCTTCACTTTTATTTAACAGATCTTATAGCCTCTTCTTTTAGTCATCTTATCTGTTGGGATTATTTAATTACTTAGTGGATGTAATTAATTCTGTTCAAGATCGCCGACATGTTTGTTTTTTGGTCATGGCACTGGAATATGTAACACTTCCTCTTTCTTAAACCGACTATTAATTGTTATTTAGGTGGTCACTTGCAGTGAACTTGCTCATCCCTCTATCCATGTTGTAGAAATCTAGAAACATGGATAATGGTTCACATAGGAAGATCGCATGAATGGACAATGGATGTTACTTTTTACAGCATCAAAATTGGTTTCTCTGAAATTACAATCACCAATTTCAAAAAATGCGTTTACTGATTCCTCTACTTCCGTTGTTCACCGTCAAACAAATACATAAGACGTTTTCATAATTTAACATTCCTATTGTTACTATTCTCAAACTAAAAAAAAAAAGAAGATACTGGATGGTAGGATGCTAGGGGCAACACCCATACCCCCACTTGAGGGGGTCACTCTCTCTTCTTCACTCCAGTTGGCCGGATGGCTTACACGTCCAACAGTTGCGCGCGGGGCATAGTGACGTGGCTAGTGATCTGGAATCTGACAAGCCATTTCTAATGGAAACAATGGAAACTTACGAGTCAACGCGCACTGAGGCTACATGACATGGAATTGACTCAGTTCTTGTCACGTCAATGCAGCATACTCCACCCTGTGTCACGTGTTGCTAGGAAGTTAATTGTCTATTATTAATCATGAAAAACAATCTAGTATTCAGTATACAATAATTTGATGGATTAACAGAAATAAATCCTTGTATTTACGATTAAACAAGTGCTAATTATAAACAAAGTTGTTAAAAGACATTCTTCAGACGTTAAAATATACATCCTAGTTTGTGTCTTGTTTGGGTCAAGTTTTCTGGTGGTAATAAATGAAAAAAATTAGTAATAAAAGAAGAGGAGATATTGTCTGTTAAATAGAAGTGAAGATGTTAATTAATTGGAAGTTGATTCAAATTTTAGGAAAACACTGTGATTGTCAGTTTCTGGTATACAAATTAAACCAGAGGTAATTTGTCGATAGCTCCATGATTGCAAATTGTAAGTAAAAAAATAATTTTCATTTACTCTTTCTAATTATCTGTGTAGAAAATTGAAATGAACGAATTACAGTGAATAAAGTATTATGTATATGGCTCAGATATTTTTAAGAGCCGTCGCTTCTATGTTGATCACAAAGTAACTAATGATATTACAACAGCATATCTAAAGTAACAGCAAATATATTTCACTCAACGAGCGTATCTTGTAATGAAAGAAAAAGGATGATTTACAAGGATGTATATAGATTAAATGTGTGCTTAAAATGCTAAGCATGCAGATGTGTGTTTTAACGTACCTGAATTATCAACAGCATTGCGCGCAATCAAGTCATATTCGGAGTCCTCCGTCTGTTAATAAAGAAAAATTGTAGTTTTAAAAACTAAAACACACGTTCGTAGCAATGTGAACTAATAGATTAAATATAATCTTTAAATTTAAAGATTTTGTTTAACAGCGATGGGACGTCGCACAATTCAGGAAAAATGAACCAAGTTCACTGAGTTTAATTATATCAAGACAATATTAATCTCCTTTCGGAACTTTACTTATGACAGTAAGTTTGTACTGTAGATATATACAATTTATATCCACTATTGTTACATATTTCAAACATAAAATATTTTGAATATTATTTGTTACACACTCTGAATAAGGTAAGCAGGTAAAGATACATTACTGCCTTTCTAAAGTAAAGTATTTCATTTTCGTTTATAGCACATGCATTAGCCGACTGATTCTTGAATCAATTAGACTGCCAACTTCAGTGGCATTTGCAGGAATAACAGCACAGAACAAAGTACACTGATGATACAAAACATTATGGCCATCAGCTTTCGACGTTTGGAACACAATATAGCATCAAGTCGACGTGGCCCTGAATTGGACAAGTCTTTGGTAGGTTTACGGAGATTTCTGGCACCTGATGTCTACGTAAAGGTCTCGCAATTCCCTTAAATTATGAGCTGGTGGTTTGTGCGCGAAGATCTGGTGCCCGATAACTTCCCAGATGCCTTCTATCGGGTTTAGATCAGGCGAATTTGGTGGTCAAGACAAAGTATGAAGGGATGCGGGTGTTCCATAATAAGTTTTACCTAGTCCACAGTTATCACGGTGCCCTCAATCACTACTACAAGTACTATGGAAGCCCAGGGGAATGTACCCCATAGCACAATACTGCCCCTACCGGCCTGTCAGTGGCGCGGTTCATGCTTCGAGCAGCCGTTCCCCTGGAAGACTGCGTATCCGGATACGACGATCAGTCTGTTGTAACAAAGAATGTGATTCATCTGACGAGGCGACACGTTTCCATTGATCGACTGACCAATATCGATGATTTCGTACCCACTACAATCGTAATTGACGATGTCGTTGCGTGAACATTGAAACACGTAGGTATTGTCCACACCAGAGCCCCATGTTCAACAATATGCGACTATCGGAAACACTTGTTCCTGCACCAGCATTGTACTCTGCTGTCAGCTGTGCCCCAGATCGCCGCCTATCCTGCTTTGCGGAGCGGGCAAGCCTCCAATCATCACCTTTTGTAATAAGTTGTGAACGCCTGCGACCTTGTCACCTACTCATGTTTTCACAGTCCTTTCACCACCTTACATAGAAACTCACTACAGTAGCACGCGAACAGCCTATCGGCGTCGCCGTTTCCGACATGATAGTTCTCAGGTGCCAGGCTATTACAATACGCCGTTTCTCAGTCACTTATGTCAAATGGATTTCTACACATGATACGTATACCGTCATTAGAATGACTCCACATATGTCTCTGTTCCGCTTACGCGCAACGTCAATAGACAGAATTCAATCTCGATGGGTAGTGGTGATAATGTTTTGGCACATCAGTGTAAATCCTACGTAACAAACGGGGCGGCATCTTCCCATCCACGGTTAATGGCGGAGAGGTGATGTATCTTAACTGATGTTTTGCGAACTTTATAATAGCATGTTTTACGAGTGCTCGAAATCTTGCTACGAACAATTACGAACGAAAAAGTTTAAAACTATTTTACAAGTATGGGGTTAACGGTAGGCCTAAATAATCAGTTCGTTTTGAGTCTTGTTATTTATTTTTGTTACAAGTATAATTGTTGTTTCCTTTTGAGGCTGAATAGGCTGGAGAGCATTAATTAGAACTCCAATTACATAGCACAGTGAACAACGTTAGTTACGGTTATGTTTCTGAAGAAACCCGAACACAATATGAAAACTACCAAATCGATAAAAGAACTATTTAATCATAATCTGCAGATTATATTCCACCTTAGCAACAAGCAAAATAAATTACCGGACAACTATAGTGTTCACTGACCTGACACTGGAATTTAACATTACCGCAATACACCTGGGAATAACTCTAGACCGGTTTCTTACACGTAGAATGTATCTTAAGAATACAGAAGTCAAGTCGAAAATTCGAAACACTCTAACTCAACGGCTAGATTGAACTTCGTACGGAGCCAGTGCAAATAAGTTAAGAACAACAGCCTTGGCCTTGGTTTATTCCTCAGGTGAATACTGTTATAATGTGTGGCTCAATAACCCGAAAACAACATTTTCTATGTCAGACATCCCAAATACTACCAACAGGAAAGAAAATTATTCAGTTCCCTGGAATTTTTAGTTTAGTTAACCTAGGTTAGTACATTTCTGAATTGAATATTCGGTACGTTCAAATCAGAAGTGCTTAAGAAATTACTTTCTGTGTGATGCCAATTACGTACAAATCAGTGGAACGATAAGAAATAAAATGAAAAGTAACTTACGTCCGTTTGGCAGCAAGACTGGAAGACTAAGAGACTCAGGTCAGACTGTTGGTTACTTAAATACCTTCGAGTAAGGAGACGATATCGCAGTATTACGTTTACCGTCCTATGATAAGAAGTAATGGTTTTGCACAAAAACAGTTCAAACGAAACTACTATCAACTCAGAGATGTTTCATAGCTTCATAAATTCTGTGAATTTAATAGCTTAACTGCTTAAATTTAGATATGTTATCGGAACCAATTACGTTTTATATGCAAGCACACGGCGTCTAATCATAGTTAAGTGAATGCGGATTTAATAACAAATACTGAACGATTCTGTAAAATATTTACTGGCAAAAACTAGGTTGTTTTTTAAAGTTTAGTCTGTTCCTTTGATGTCCCAACGTATGATATTAAGGTTTGTGGATTGTCATTAATTGCATAAGCTGCGTAATAACGTAAGGATTGAATGGGATGAAATTCGCTTCACACAGATACGCCCTATTCTTATGAATAGATACTAAGTGATCCGTTGGATTTAACTTCGTTATCCAGCTAACAAATACACTGATATTTTAGAAGTCATGAAATATAACTGTTTTGTAAACATCAAAATTGGTGGTACTCCATTGCATTAGGGAATCATGCTGAATAAACACAATGTCATTGATCCCAAAACTGCATGTAGAGATTTTGAGTCAAATTTAAAACGATCGATTCGTAAGTCTCCAAATCTCAATGAACTAACCCGGTAAATATGTAACTTATCTCCAGCTAATGGATGTTGACTGTATACTCTGTAAGACCCAAGGCTGATACTGGGGCTGAATATAGCCTTAGTGCCTTAACTTACACTCTTGATGTGGACTCAAAGTTCTCTGTAAAACTTACGGAATAATTTTAATTTGACCATGTAGCCTGGATAGTTCAACTTGAATGCTTCAGGTCGCCACAATATTTGTTGACCCACAAATATTGAAAAGGTTACTAGTTAACTACGAAATGACAACAGTTCAATTTTCAAAACTCTTCAAATTTATTCATATAAAACCAAAAGTTCAAAACAGCATTCTAAAAGTTGATTTGGCTCATCGAACATACGTTTCCAAAAGTTTGCAAGTTGTGGAGAGATGTTAAACCCGACCGAACCCCTGATGTAAAATTCTACCAGTTCATGTCACCGTTAAAAAACCCGACATATCCCGAAGTCCCAAAATGGCCGACTCGGTAGTGCCAACCCTGACCATCTCCTACCAATCAGCACCGACGCTTACACAACCTATACGCACATATTAGCACAGCTCCCGGACTAGTAAAGATGGCCGGTCTTCTGCGCAGCAGGTTATATGGTTGACTCTCTGACGTCACAGCCGAAACACAGCTTTCTACTAACACTTAATTTAGTTCCAAATTATCTCGGTAACCAAACGGATATATGGAAATTAAAAGATGTCAGTGCCTGGACTTTTTCAGTAGAGAAATAGTGGATATGCAGTGAGTAACTTTAAGCAATCGGTTTTTAGAGATCTATTTTATCCTAAGCGTATGATGTGAACTATTTTCTACCCGGGGGAATTACTGTTATTCTCGAAGTTTCTATATTTCGTCATTTCAATTAAACCACAATTTGTCCAAATAATATTGTTATCAGCGTGTTCTTCCAAAATTCCTGAGTTTTTTTGGTGTAACTTTTATTAAGATTGATGCACGGGTAATGGAATCACAGCATTAACAAGATTTACCAAAAATGCTATGTGTGTTTTAATTTAATAACTTTATTTCTATTACTTTTATCAGAAATGTAAAATTACCAAAAGATTCTCTGTATTGAATTACGTATTCTGAAAGTTGTCTCATCTCTGTATCTAAATTTTGATCAGCTGTAATAAATTCCTAAACTTGGCACGTGCTTTCATTGAAAAATAATCTTTAAAATCTTTATAGAATCGTTTCTACTGCGTGGAATTGCTTGAATTTAATATATGAGATATTAGATTTTTGTGTCTTTCCGGAAATCTACTTTTTATTTCGAAAGCTTTCTAGGATTTTGTGATAAAAAATGTTAAAAGTGAAGTGCATCTGATGAAGTGTTAAAAATTGATTTAAGTTATTTATACGGCCAGAAACTACGGAATTTTAGTGAATTTATATTTTAATTGCGTTATTACTTCTTTAAATCTACTTTATCCCGTTCGAAAGTATGCAAAAACAGTGAAATACCAAATATTAGAAATCTATTGTGTGGTGAACTGAATTATTATGGATTATCACGTTTCAGGTTAGTAAAAGGTTTTCATATTATTATAGAAAGTTAATTTAGTTGGTTTATTAAATGTTGATCTACTTTATCGCTCTTAAATCGGTTTAGAAATGACGAAATGCTCCCAAAGTAGAAGCTCACAGGTTCAAAACTGAATTATTAATGATTATTTAATTTTCGGTTGACTTAAAGTTTGTTTACTATTATATAAAGTTTATATACGGCTTTTATTAAATACTGACAGTCTTTACTGCATTTAAATTGGTTTAGAAATGGTGAAATTAACCTATAGCAAAGTTTATTATTTAAAAATGAATTTGAGTGAATTAACCTATTTCCTCCCAAGATAATGTTTTCTAACTGTTATAGAAAGTTTATTTATGGCTTTTATTAACTTTTGAATACTTTTACTGCCTCTAAAAGGGTTTATTTATTCTGTTTGGTTACAGTATCTGCATGCTATATAAAGTTTCACTCTTCTAACCTATACAAGCCACGAAACTATCTTTTACTAAAGAGTGAGCTTTCCCCCCTTAATGCCTAAAGGTGAGGAGCTAGAATTTGATAAAATACTAAGGTGCTTACAACTCCTAAAATAAAACGAAACAATATACCAACAGAGACTATGCAGTTTTTCGCTCTCGTGCACAAGGTCTTTGAAAAAGTTTTTTTAAATCTTTATCAGATATATAAAAGTGCTAATTATATCATGGGTGAAGTGCAATGACCACACTTAATGTCTATAAGCAATTAAATAAATTGTAAGCTAAGAATTACAGAATTAAACGCTATGAGATGCAACATGATATTGCACGAAGTGAGGAAGCTGACAGAGGATGAAATAACAAACGTCATGAAGAGGCCAATTCCTGCTTGGGGAAAATCCAGCACTTGTCGGTGTCGTCACAGATAATCTGAGCTGGCGAGAACCCTATAAAGGCGACATTTTAATCATCATGATGAGAGATGAAAGGGTTCAGAATTGCCAAAATCCTATAGGCCTATCTGCCTGATAAACGTATTGACCAAAGTACGTTATATAGTACTTTGCTCTGCAAGAGCGTACAAATATTAGGAAAAGTAAGGAATGAATCCAGAACAACACGGATTCAGCACGGACATAACAACCGAAAATAAAATCAGTTAGACCATGCTTATGATACAGAATTCAAATCAGAAATACGTAGTAGATACTATCGTCGATATAACCGGTGGGAATTAAGGCAATCAATAAATAGACCAGGTAACTTGTACGACACGTTTAAAAATTAACTTAAGAGTGGATAGCCGGCTTGTGTACCATAGAGGCTAGATTGCTAGCTCCACGTGTCGTAGTGTAAGTGTTGTATGTGTTTTGTGTCGTCTTTCACGTGTATGAGGAATAATGCACTTGGAAATACTTCAGTACGAAGGTTGGTCGTATAAAAATGTTGTAACTGGCCGAATGGCTATCAACTAAAAGAAAGGTTCGTTAAAATAAGATCCGGATAAAAAGATAGCCAAGCGTTGCCCACAGGGATCAATTTGTGGCCCAACTGGAACTGGGCATGAGAAGGCTGCAAAGAACGTTGGAAGTTCTGGGGCTTTTTCATTTTGCTGAAAATATATTTTTATTGATAGACGAAAAACACAAAGCTGGCACTGAGGCCAAAAGCAATGGTTTTACATGAACTTAGTTTTTGGTGCAGTGTAGCAAGGTATGATTTATTGTGCACAAAACTGTAAATATGTCATTGAAGACAGCTTACAAAGCAATAAAAATAGATGGAGTTACAATAAGGAGAAGTCCATTAGGTCGGTAACTTGGAAAGATTGAATTATATGACACATATGGAGGAAGTATATGGGAGACCCACATCAGTCATGAATAAGTTAATTACCACGAGCCAAAGACATTTTCAGCTATCGCGCTGATTATTCCTCATACAATAAGGGGCCGTCCATTAATTACGTGAGGTTAAATGGGGGGAGGGGTCCGGCAAAATTTCACCAAGGGGGAGGGGTCGACGGGGATCTCACGTGAGCTTTTGAAAAAATCTCATTTCATCTTTAAGCCGCATTCCACGGCGCGAGGTGTGGCAGTACGCGCCTTTCATCATTTACCGCCTGGCGGTGGGTCGAGGCGCGCCGTCCCTGCTAGCATATGCGGCAAAGATGAAAGGCGTCCACTACCACGCGCCAAGGGACGCGCTGTGGGAACGGACCTTTAGGGGAGGGTCCTACCAGATCTCACCAAATCTCACCACAAGGGGAGGAGGGGGATCTAGAATTCTGGAAAAACACCAAACACCTCACGTAATTAATGGGCGCCAGTAAAACTCAATATTAACATCAGTTGTAGCATATGCAGCCAGCTTCGGAGCCAGACACCTATGAAAAACGAAACCAAGAGATCTTCTGAGGAGGACACAATGAAGAACTCTCCTTAGGCTGAGTGGTGCTTATAAAATAACATCAAGGCCGGTGTAATTGTGGCAGTTGAGGTGTGGTCACTAGAGGTAAAATTTCGCAAGCAAGAATCATTGTAATGGCTCGGGATAGGAAGTCTGTAGTAACTGGATAAAATTAAGAATCATCCGTAATAACAGCAGCATTGATAATTGGAATGTTATTGGAAGAATGGCAGCAGAGATGGAATGGCAACATAATAGGAATACGAACCCAAGGTATATTTCCAAGTGCTGGAGAAAGACTGAAACTGTCGCATCTTCTTTCATTCCTTCGGCTGGTATACTACCTAACAAGACAGTAACCAACTGCAAAGGAGAAGAATAGTGAAAAATGGCAACTACGAAACCAAAGCCACTCAGGGACATGTTGAATCGGAATGTGCTTCAACAGCAGAACAAAGAGCATCGTAGCACTAAATACTACAATACAGAGAATTCAAGCTAATCTCTTGAAGTCGCCTCAGGTCTGGTCCCTCAAGCGGAGAAAGAAAAATTCTTCGCAATTCCAGACAGCCAGAGATCACTTACCGAGACATTATCAGCCAGGAAGTGTTTGCTGAAGGACAATTGATGAGTGACATAACAGAGGAAAAGTGAATTCGGGCGCTCCAGGAAGAACAGAGAAAGGAACTACGGATAGGTCTAAGGAGAAACCCCCTTCTTCCAGGATACCTATGTTGACGAAGAGTAGTTACTCCGAAGTGGTTGTGACGCTGTTCCGTTGACTAGAACAAGATAAAGAAGGTCTCATCAACAATGGTACTTGGCTTCTCCCGAATATCCTGAATACGAAAATTGGTGATAGTAACCTGTTGAAATGTGCTGTTAAAAAGTATTACATTGACCAAAATGACAAAAGTGTAGAATTACAGTAGCAAAAGTTGATATATACAACTCTGTAAGCATTAGCTAATTATGTGGTATCAACTGGTAACAGGTTAATCTAATTGTTAATAGAGTTAACTAAACCAATGGTCGTTCAACTGTGATTAGTAGGGTTCGGATCTTTATGACCAAAAATTAGATAAATATGCAGCAAATATGACCTCAGAAATGGGTAAATATGACCAAAAATGACAAAATATGATCAAACATTTAAATTTACTATACATCAAAACATGCTCAATTATACATCATTTATTTTGTCTAGTTCAAGTTGTGTCGCTATCATGTAGACAGCATAATTTTCTACAGTGCACACGCTGCATCATTGGGGAATTATGATTTTTTATTTTTTTTTGAAAGTTATATTCATTTTCCTGTAGGAGAATTGATTATTTGATTTTTATTTTTTTTTAAATGGTAATTTATTACAAATTTTTTGTGGATTAATCCCCCTTTTATTTTTATACATCTTGCAGTATTTCACTACATGCATCTTCAAGTTGATTGGTGCGGCTCGACATATGCATAAATATTATCATAATTTGACCAAAACTAGAAAAATGAATATGCGTTTATATCAAATATATTTAAATACTATTAGAAACGTCTAATTCATGTTTAATTCAGCATGACATCTCAAAAAGAAGGCAGGAAAATAATAATAATAACATTTAATTAAATTGCAATAGAGCACACATTCCGGTGGCAATTTCCCTAAACGTCCATCTTCCCCCTTTTCTGCACCCACCTACATTTGCCCTTTACAAATTTTAACTTTAAATTCCTTGAACGTTTTTGGCAAATTATTCATCATTTCTCTTGGTAACTTATTCCAATCCCTGACACCCTTACCTAAAAAAGAGAATCTTCCTACACCCTTGAGCCTGAAGTCGAGACATATGACTTGTCTTACAGATCCGAACCCTAGTGACTAGTTTATTAATATCCTGTACAACGTTCAGTTACTGCTTTCCAAACCAAATTTTATTTTCGTGTAAATCTTGTGATAAATTGGAAACATGGATATAGACTCCAGATACTGGAATACGCTGTAACGGAATGTAATAATTAAAGACCAAACAGATCGCTTAGTATCTGGAAACTGTGTACAGAACCACGCAGATATATAGTTTTTGTAACAACGTTCTTACAAGTGCCTATACGGGGAAGAGATGTACCACGAAGTAAGGAGCTTGGAGAAGATGCTTATGGTGGAAGTTACGCTGTTCTGCTCCTTCATCTTTGTTCGGTGATGGCGCGCGGGAGATGTTGTGTAACGGACCCACAACGGGATCAGTCGACGAGTACAGGAGGCCTCTCACCTGATCAAGAAAACAGAGCCAGACCAAGTATCTCCACATCACGCGTCGGTGAATTCATTTCTGTTTTTTCTGCCTCTTGAAAAAATGAAGGAAACAAAAAGATCATGACGCAAAAGAAAATTGATTATTGTGTACATTTAGGGCAGAAGATATGCTGAATTTAACTGTTTGTACAATTGATCAAGTTTCACCCAGACTGGTGAAGGCTTCAGTACAATGCACCCTCCGCCACCCACTTTTAGTAAATCGCGGAGAAATAATAAGTAATAATAATACTAATAATACCCACTTGGATATTGGAAGGTCATAGTTCACGAGTTAAAATACGGCCACCACAGTCACCCCCCAACGACATCGTAATTTTGGGGACCAATTATTTTTATTTTTAGCTCTACTATTCTGAAATAAAATGTTGACATGAGATTTCTGTCGCCGACACCTCCCCCCCCTTTTCTATTTGTGCTCACATTATTGGAGGAGACTATAAAGCTAACCCTCAAGTCCCCCCTCCCCCCAAATTTATCTATTTCCCTTCTCGGGAACACCCAACACGCGTTTCGCACAACACAAATTAACAAAAAAAAACAAAACTGCTCGGTTCGGTATTGATAAAAGCATTCTCAATTATACAAACTATCAAATAAAAAAGCTATTCATTTAGGTAAAAAATTAGCTAAATCATGAATTTCTCCAAATACTTGTGTCTCGACGGCCACTTTTATTATTATTATTTTATTTTATTCATTAACAGAATATTTAATTAAAACCCCAAAAATTTGACTTTCAGTTACTCAGTTTCTATCAAATCATTTTTGAATTCATGATTTATTTGTGAAAGTACATTGAAGAATTAAATGAAAAGTGGTGGAGAAGAAAATTAATTTTCCACAGTATAATAGGGCATACCGAAAAAAATCATATATGAAAAACCTTAAAAGTCGCTGAACTTACATGAGCTTCGTTGTGGTGGGTACTGAGCCACGCACGCCGTTCAGTTTTTCATCTTGGATGTCAATTCTCGAATCAACCTGTGTCGAGAAAAGAAGGAAAGTATATGTCGTATTTATTTGCGAAGAGAAGACTTTCGGCTGTTTGATACGGGAGCAATTAAACATACTGCAGCAACATTGGTTCGACTGCAGAAAGAGGGAACTGATTAAGAAACTGTATCAACAAAAGAGGAAGAATGTAAGAGAGAACTGACGTATAAATCTGCCAGTGTGTAGGCGTAAAACAAAGGCGGCTGACTTCTTCCCGTCTCATCTAATCTATACTATTATAAATCTGTAAGCAAGCTGCGTTTGTAGTGAGGCTTGATCTCTAATAACGCAAAAACTACCGCATCAATTTGCATGCTGTTTCCAAATTTTTAAAGCTAATGTTGCTGATCAACATCTGCAGAAGTAGCTAACGACTAATATGTACCATGGGAAGAAGCAAGTCAGTAAAAAACTTCAGAAATGTGAAACTGTAGACCACAGATAATTATACACATTCAGATGGTCACTCCTTTCATAAAGAGACCTGACAAAATTTAGGATTTCCCTTTTTTTTTTACTTCTGCGATTCATTTTTCTGGACCGCAGTATTTCAAAATAAAAAGAATACGTGAATCAAGTATAATCAGCATTTACTTGAATCGTAACAGGTCTGTTGAATTACGAAAAAAATATTGAAGACATATATTGTCTCTGGTAGACTGTTATACAGTTTGTCTCTGGAACAAAATTGCTACGTGAACGCTGTACAATACAGCCACAATAAGCCAATACTTAATACGAAATTCAGTTTTTTCTCGAAGAGCGATGTCTGAAAAACAGCTATTATAAATATCAGCAAGTAATAAAACATACTTCTTTCATAATGACTTGTGCGGAATTGCACATATTTGGAAGTACTTTATTCGATTAATATGTCTCGTGGCTATAACGTGCAAATATAACTAGGCATCCGAAAATTCAGGTACATGCGACTCAAATAATTACATAGAAAATACGGATATATTGAAAGAAACTCAAATAAAAAAATTTTCATATCCTAATGCTACACCGCGTAAATTATAAAGCTAAAAGCATCGTCCCTTTGGCCTATAACAAAGCATATCAGCTGTCATCACTGTCCAGGTTGCATTTCAAGCGATTCACAACTTGCGATAATGTTGCCACTCAGAAATAATTGTTTCAGTTACATGCACGTTACTACATAAACTGTACCATGATGACATCTCGACATTTTTGGATTAATTATATCTGACTGAAATAATGACAGTAATGATACGACGATTTGAAATCAAGAGTAGCTCCAATACACGTAAATTTCTATTTTAAAGCAGGAATAATTGATGGTGTATCAACATAAAATAAAACCAATATCCAAACAACAAAAAATAAAAAAACAACAAAAAATAAATAAATCAGAAAAATTAAGATGCTGTGATTATTCGTAACGAATTTTTATATTTCAGCACACTTCCAAGAGGACTAAGTCGTAGATTACTGCTATATTTACATAAATTTATGGCACTGCGGTTATGTTGCAATCCGCGGTATCCACATTTAAAAATAAACTTTTTTTATTTAAGTATCATGGAAGCAATATTTTTCATTATATCCACAGATACATCCTTAACAAAGCTTATACCTAGCTATATAATCCCAGGCAAAGTTTACACATAAAATCGCCAAAAAAATTATACATAATGATTATAATATCAGCTTTCTTAACGTTACAACTGTTATATATCCATTTAAATTTTCGGTACCACGGTTAACGTGGAATCCTCCATATCAGCATTTAAAAATTTTATGTCTTAGCTGAGTTAAATATTGCTTTCAAAAATAATATTATTTATTACTACCACAGGTATTCTATATTGTAATCAAGTTTATGCTCATCTATATACTCGCAGCCAAAGTTCACGCATAGTGATAATTGCAGCTGTGAAAACGTTTTAATTGTTAGTGCTGTGAGTTGGGTAAGTATAAAAGTTTATGATATGCCCTTGCGAAAGAGATCTAATCTGTCGGGGTCAACTTCTGCAGCTAAAAGATGTCGCCGAAATCGGCTAAATGAGAGTGAAATAGACCGACAACATCGTCTGCAACGTCAAAGAGAACGAGATGAAATAGCTAGAGCAAATGAAAGTAACCTGCACCGAGAAAAGCGATTGACCTATAACCGGGTTCTATACGCTAAATCCATAGCTTCTGAAAGCGCACAGAAGAAAGAATGTCGTTTGAACCGTGAACGCCTTTCTAAACAATAAATGTTTATACTTCGCACAATAATTACAACAACGAATTACTACTGTTAATTTTTCAGGAACCTTTTCTACTATTGAATCAATTGCATCACGTTAAAATATGAATAAAACAATAGTATGAAAACCGAACCTAACGTATTAACCGAAACAAAACGAAACTATTCAGAATATATTAACAGTTCATGCCTTTCCACGTTAATGTCTGATAAGAGAATAAAATCGGTAAATAATTTCTACACCTGCCAAGGCACGCGCGCGTGAAGCAGCGGGCAAATGCTAGTATAGATTAATATATTTATACAAGAGGAGATGCGAATTTTTTTCGGTGGATGACGCCCTGGAAGAACAATCGCGCATGACGTAGTTATTGGTGGCAGAATATAAAAAGAAAGTAGGAGAGCTGCACACGAAGTGTGAGCTCTAAGAAAGAGAATCAATAAATAAAAACAAGGAACAATAGCAGATACAGGAGAAAGTCGTAATACAAAATTGGATGGAGAAGATGCTGTTGTAGTTGATGGTGTTTTAGGGCGCGTAAACGACTGGGTTATTAACGCCAATGGAAAAGTGATAGAACAGGAGCATAGATTTAAATATCTGGAAATTCACATGCCAAAAGGATGGTTATTGTCTGATAGGTATTCGTTACTGAAATGAAAGCACAATATTGAAAATGAGTAGGGCCTACGTAGCTGAAAATGAAATGATGGGATCCGTTTCTGTAAGGGTCGTCGATATTTTTTTTTAAAACATTGATAATCATCATGATACGTATATTGATCGGCATAACAATAATAACATCCTAGTAACTTAATATTAATGAAAAACAAAGTAAACAACATTCCACTCGCAAATTATTATCCAATCTAACGTGGGACAACACATTAACATTGTAATTTTATTATTAGGCGCCATAACAAAGACCGTAGTAATTTGAAAAAAATAACATTAGTTCAGGATGAAATGAGCTCATGAAACTATTGAATTTATCAACATGAGTCTGAAGGGTTGACATGCATGAATTCAATTAATTGATTCGCTTGACATTCTCGCAACACCGTAATGAAGTTCTCAGTATCACTTAAGTGGAGGTCACAATTCGTAAACGTGTGTCATCAGGATGTTACTGGGTTAAAAGAAAACCTCTTTTGCAGGGATTGGTTTTTAAAGACAGTGATATTACCACTTCGTGGTTGAACATTAAAAAATAAATAGGAGAATCAGAGATGTAAATGTGGAAAAGAATTAAAGGTTTGGTGGTGAGCGAGGGTGTTCAGGTGATTTCTTTTTTATCGATGGTAACATGTTTGTACTTCCACTAAAGTAGTTGCTTAATTTCTGAACTGTTTAGAATGAACATGTAGCTCCTTAAGTTTATAAATTCGACGATAAACTAACTAATGCACATACAAAGTCTATTTAATTATGTTATACAGCACTGTTCGACTCCATTCTGAACATCTATTTGGGCAGTTCCGTTCTGCTCCGCAAATTGCTTCTATATCATATACAGGAAAAATCTCGAACACAACAAAGATGGCGCTAGCTGTTCCACAAAACAAAATTAATGGTTGAAGGTGAACGCGAAGAATCTGTTATTATTATAAACAATCTAAATATTCTTAATTCCATTTAAAATTATATGTTAGTTATTTTAAAGGAAATTTATGGTTTTAGCAGTACTTTAGACATTTTTTGATTGAGAACACCATAATATATTTAAGTAAGTATTCAACGTTGAAAGCAACTAGCTATTATCAAAAACATTCATACACTCTCTCACAATTATTCATCATTAAGTCATAATCTAGGATATTAATAACACAATCTTAAAACATTGATTCTACTCAATCATTCCCTGGATTTACGTGAAATTAATTAATTAAAGAAGGAATATACGGAAGAATGAATATCATTGGTACTACGTTACAAGCAAAAGGTGAAGAAAGTGTCAATCAAACAATTAGCTAAGATGATGCTGCTACATTGCCATGTTAAGGTATTGTTTTCTCCATTAGCTGTTTGACAGGGACTAATTGCGTTAATTAGACGCTCTCTTGGCACTTATTACCCATCCAAGCTTCTATGAATATTGGTTGACAAAGTAAAGCCTTCTAACACCTCTTGAAATTTTCAGCTTCCAAATATTCAGTGCTCTATATAAAATGAAGAAAAAGGAATGGAAAAATATTATTAACCTACGTATGTTAAGATGTATATTAAGATGGTGAAAATGTAAACGGAGAGAACGCGTCCGGAGCAAGCACGTTAAGAAAATTGTTTGCTTTGATCTGTGTGATTCACCATGTTCAGAAATACCATCACGCCTTGATAATAAATTATTCATGTCAGTAAGCCCTAAACTTTCCTGACATAATACACCATGACCAACACCCATCTTGCGCATTTCATGAGCGAGTGTCAAAAAATGCTACGGACAGATACACCAAACCAATAAATTTCATTATAGCACTATGGGTAAGTATTTTAGAATTTAAACTGAGCTACCAGGATTATATGCCAGAAAATATGACAGTCAGTCTGTGCATCATAAATGAGTAATATACAGGAATAACTCTTTAAATCTGTACATACATAAATCTGGTCGAGTCGTGCCTGTGGATATCTTTTGTTATTATGTAGCATAAAAACCATCAAAGGGATCTTGACGAAATTTTCACAGTTTTAAAGCTTAGGGTCTAAATTAAAATCTGCGTTACAACTTAATTGTGGCTTCCCACGACCCGTGCATTTGCCGGCCGCGCCGGTCCATCTATCAACAGCAGGCCGTGGGAAGGGAGCCTCTCTCCGTCGTCCAGTCGGTAAACATCAAACGCCCGGGTAGCTGAAACGACACAAGGCAACGCGGTGGGGAGGAGGCTGAGAGGTGGTGAGGGCTACACTGTGGAGCGTGCTGATCCGTACAATTCGGATGCATGGTGCGGCCTACGAAACCACGGACCGTGGGTCGCCACCATAAGACGCTACGTGACGGGGCACCGCAGGTGCAAAACATGATAGTATACTCATGGAGCAAAGAAAAAAGAGGAGACCACGTAAGGGACCTTCTCCAAACAACGACGTGACGCCGAGAGGAGAGCGGTGGGGTGGGGAGGTCGCCATATTGGTCAGGCCAAGAAACACAGGGAATCTATATGGGACGAAAGAATTTCTGTTTTTAACCTTTGCATTAGTAAAAATGAAGTCTTAGGTGGTCACAATTATAAATACCCTAATCGATATAACCTACAAACATTAGAATTTAAGAAAAATAAACTGCTAAATAATTTTTGATGGGAATTTTGTATGCCGAAATAGAACTTTTTTTCTCCCTACTGTCACAAAAAAGGACTGGTTTATGTTTATACACGTTCAGTAATTTTAATCCTTTAAAAATCTTTGATGGAAAAGATTATAAATAAAGAAAAATATGTCTAGGGTTATTTATATTCGCCAGCAGCATCAGTGCAAGTGGATGCTATCACTTATACTGCTGTGCCACAATCTAATGATGAATTCTTATGGAAATCGATGAGACAAATCGCGCGAGATATCAGAAAATTTTGTTCTTTACATTCAATTAGTTTCGTTAAGTTACATAAGAATTCATCATCAGATTGTGGCGCCACGCTAATGATAGAACTGGCCAGTGCAGTTATCTTGCTACCATACATCAAATGTCACAAGCTTGTGTCACTAACAAGGTGCTCAATAAATTACTAATCTTTATATATAAAGATGAATGTTTGTTTGTTTGTTTGTTTGTTCTTCATACAAATCTACAGTTTTCATCCGATCTCGATGAAACTTTGCACACTTATCTTTTGCAACAAGGAGAAAAGTACTGTCTACATTTGGTTGAAAAATTACCTGTATAAATAACACATGTTGTCTCATAACTTCGAAATACGGCGATAGACATCACGTTGGATATCGTCGCCTCCGTGCCGTGTTTCCGCATACTGGACTGGCAGCTTAGTGGCTAAAGCGATTGCTTACGAACGTCTTGGTCTCCGGTTCAAATCTCCGTAGAGGCTAAGATTTTCAAAAATTGTTTTTCAGTGTAAGAGTCAGGTCTGGGCCGTAGGTTATTCGGATTGAATGTAAAACTGTAAATATTAGAAAGTTAGGGGTGCAATGCGGGGAAAATCGTAGGTAGTCTTGCAATGTTGTAGGTGTACACTTTTTTACGTTATAATGATCCCTCAGGTGTTGTTCGCAGTCAGTGTGTGAGTGTGAACCACAGTAATCTTTATATATAAAGATGAATGTATGTTTGTTTGTTGGTTTGTTTGTTCTTCATACAAATCCTCAGTTTTCATCCGATCTCGATGAAACTTTGCACGCTTATCCTTTGAAACAAGGAGAAAAATACTGTCTACATTTGGTTGAAAAATTATCTGTATAAATAACACATGTTGTCTCATAACTTCGAAATACGGCGATAGACAGACACGTTGGATGTGGACGTCTCCAGAGCGTGTTTCCGTGTAGTGTACTGGCAGCTCAGTGGCTGAAGAGCTTGCTTACGAACGTTGTGTTCTCCGGTTCAAATCTCCGTGGAGGCTAAGATTTTTAAAAATTGTTTTTCATCGTAAGAGTCAGGCCTGGGCCGTAGGTTATTTGGATTGAATGTTAAACTGTAGATATTATAATGTTAGGGGTGCAATGCGAGGCAAATCGTAGGTAGTCTTGCAATTTTGTAGGTGTACACCTTTTTACGTTATAATGATCCCTCAGGTGTTGTTCGCAGTCAGTGTGTGAGTGTGAACGACAGTAATACTAATATAAATACGGAAGTAAGTCTCTGTCTTTTGTTACGTTTTGACGACTAAATGGCTATATCGTTGTGATGGAATTTTATAAGGAAAGCTGTATGAAGGGCACAGGATATTTTTTCCAGTATGATTAACAGTTGTAGTCACGAAATTTTGAAATCTTATCGAATAGTGACAGAAATATGTTGGAAATTGATTCTCTTCAAGAGGCAGGTTCGACGGTAGAATGATATAGTGATAGCTTTCCTGTCATACACAGACGGAAAAAAAATCCCAACACCAAGAAAAAATTATTGTAGAGTAATGAAATTTGGACAATGCATTTGTCAAGTTAACATGTTTAATTGATTAAATTTTCAAGATCACAGGTTAATTTAAGCTCAAGAAAATGCATTTCAAATGTGAAATACTGTTAAATTAATAGCCGGTGTAACCTCCAGAATTTTGAATGCAAGCCTGCAAACGTGAATGCATTGTGTCATACAGGTTTCGAATGTCACTTTGTGGTATGGAGTTCCATGCTTGTTGTACTTGTGCTGTCAATACTGGGACGGTCAGTGCTGGCTGTGGATGATGCTGGAGTTGTCGTCCAATGATATCCCATACGTGTTCAATTGGAGACAGATCTGGTGATCTCGCAGGCCAAGGTAACATGTCGACACTCTGTAGAGCACGTTGCGAGACAACAGCGGTATGAGGGCGAGCGTTATCCTGTTGAAAAACTCCCCCTTGAATGCTGTTCATGAATGGCAGCACTACAGAAATTCGAGCTGCAGTTGGTACCACAGTGACACAACGAACTGTTAGAAATCGGTTACTTCAAGGACAGCTCCGAGCCAGGCGCCCTGTAGCGTGCATTCCACTGACTACAAGCCATCGCCGTTTGCGACTCCAGTGGTGTCAAGCCAGAGCTCATTGGAGGACGGAGTGGAGATCTGTTGTGTTTTCTGATGAAAGCAGGTTCTGCCTTGGTGCCAGTGATGGCCGAGTGTTGGTCAGAAGGAGGCCAGGGGAACGCCTGCAACCAAACTGTCTGCGGCCTAGACACACTGGACCTACACCTGGAGTCATGGTCTGGGGAGCAATTTCCTATGACAGCAGGAGCACTCTTGTGGTTATACCAAACACACTGACTGCAAATTTGTACGTCAGTCTGGTAATTCAACCTGTAGTGCTGCCATTCATGAACAGCATTCAAGGGGGAGTTTTTCAACAGGATAACGCTCGCCCTCATACCGCTGTTGTCTCGCAACGTGCTCTACAGAGTGTCGACATGTTACCTTGGCCTGCGAGATCACCAGATCTGTCTCCAATTGAACACGTATGGGATATCATTGGACGACAACTCCAGCATCATCCACAGCCAGCACTGACCGTCCCAGTATTGACAGCACAAGTACAACAAGCATGGAACTCCATACCACAAAGTGACATTCGAAACCTGTATGACACAATGCATTCACGTTTGCAGGCTTGCATTCAAAATTCTGGAGGTTACACCGGCTATTAATTTAACAGTATTTCACATTTGAAATGCATTTTCTTGAGCTTAAATTAACCTGTGATCTTGAAAATTTAATCAATTAAACATGTTAACTTGACAAATGCATTGTCCAAATTTCATTACTCTACAATAATTTTTTCTTGGTGTTGGGATTTTTTTTTCCGTCTGTGTATTATGCCGACTCGATATTGTTTGGGACCAATCCTTCGTTACCAACAACTTTTTATATTTAATTCTGGCAAAAAAATTCTTAATCCACGCGTACGAAGTCGCGGGTACGAGGCTAGTAACAAATAAATAATTTGTTCCGTATGCTATAAAAGGAATATTCTGCTACAGACTGCATTTCAACCTACTCACAATGTAACTTAATATTGCCGCTAAAAAGTCAAACGCAACTAAACACATGAAACGAATTGCGTATTACGTTTCAGATAACAACAAAATGGACTTCATTACGATTCCTATATCGCATAACACAAATTATTATAATTAATTTCATCGTAAATTTTCAATATAAATTACAACTAGACTAAAGCACGTAGAACAGGTAATTTATTCGCTGTATCGCGATGTAAACTTGATCCACACGTGAAAAATGGTAAGATAATATGGTTCTCTGCATCAACAAATGTTTGATAACACCATCGTTCTATTTAGAGCTATGAATAAACTTTTTAACAGGTATTCTAAATTTATAATGACAGGACCTACTCTTACAGACACCGCATTACAAACACTTCAAGAACAATAATTACAACGTAACTTACCTATGGTATGTTATTCCAGGTTGTTTCTTACTTGTTCTGTTTGTGCAAACATAGGCAACACAAGATGTCATTATAAAACACTTAGAAATATCAGAACATGAAATGTTCACAGCAGGAAGGTAATGATAACAGACCAATGTTTTGAACTGTCGGATATGGCGCCTCGCATGCGCAGTTGGCTCCAGAATTTATAGGCAGCGACTTCGCAGTTTTAGAGATACCTTGTCTCCTGTCTTTTCCTACCTCCATGAGTATACTCGTATCCTTAACCTCACAAGATATACATCAAAGACTTTTAATACAATTCAGAGGATGCATCCTACAACAAAGATATCAAACATTCTTACTCACCAAAGTTGATTGCTGCGACTTATGAAAAACATAGAGACGAACAAAAACATATACTATATTTCGCTTTAAAACCTTATTCACGCGATGTAGAATGAGCCATTTGATTCTGGAGGTGTGCACACTCCGAACTTCATTCCATGACTGGCTCTTCGGCATGTGCACACTATCACCTGAATAAAGTTTTAAACCGAAATGTTGTGTATTTTTTTGTTCGCCTCTATGTTTTTCTCTCGTCGCAGCCTCCAACTTTGGTGAGTGATGGGTTACTTTCCCTATGTTGACCACCAGGGGTGGATTCAGGGGGGGGCTAGGGGGCTCAAGCCCCCCCCCAAACGTATCTAGGTCCCTTTTTTTTAGCTCTACGGATACTACCTTTTTCCCGACTCAAGCCCCCCCCCCAAAAACCAAAATCCACTGAACGCAAGCCCCTCTGAATCAAAATTCACTCAAACCAAGAACACCCCCCCCCCCCAAAAAAAAAAAAAAAAAAATCCTGGATCCGCCCCTGTTGACCACAAACCATTTCCTTTTCCCTTAGTATCATTAAAGATTCTTACTGCAATCCATAGGTCCTAGACCACTTCAAAGATAAACAATGTGTTTCTCAATAAATATTAGGCAAGTGTATTTAAAACTGCTATTTGTGGTTTGTGGAAGAACAAAATAAGTTTTGTAAAAATTAATCAGATGATACTTCGGTTCTTCGGAAGTTCGATTTTGATCTTTGGATTCTGTAACCATTGTTGTTGAAATAATTTTCTTTTTATTTGGTACAAGAAGATGGTGCGCTTTTAAGTTCCGACTGCAATTTACAGTCAAAATATCTGGCTAGGGGGCATCCACAAATTACGTGAGGTGTTTTTCTGGATTCCCTACCTCCCCCCTCCCCCCCCTTCTGGTGAGATCTGGTCCGTGAGACTCCCTAGAAATCACCCTCGCAATTTTTGAGACTTTTTTTTTAGGTCCCACCCAAACGTTTCGACGAAATACCCCCTCTAAAGTCAACTTTCGCGTCATTTGTAGACCTTTGTAGATCTTTTTACTTTTTTTTTTAGCTCTACAGTCCAAAAAAATTTCAATTATGAATGCCCCCTTAAGATGGCAGAAATGCTCGGCTCAAAATTACACATTTGACGAAGAGAAACAATATAAACCGCATTAGCGAAAAATTTATGCGGTTCGCTGACATATGGCGGGGACCTAAATTATAGTTTTCTTTTTTGCGTCTGCGAAATATCAGGTTTGTGCGAATATTTAGAAAATAATTCTGGTCCAGGTTGCTTTAAACATATACACAACCTCCACTAAAATTGCTGCTTGAAAATCAAAACATCTACGGTTTGTAGGTATTACAAGCTGCCGATGCTGCAGGAATATATGGTAGGATTATATATTTTTGTAGTTCCAGAACCAAGCAATTTCATCGGATAAATTATTACAGAAGCTGTCGTAGCACTTTGCAAATGGCCAAAGGGCGAGAGCAAGAAACTTACAGAGCATATTTACTACGTATTTAGAAAGTGCCAGTGCCTCGACGAAAAGATGCGGCTTCACCTGTTAGGGGGATCAAATCGGCGTGGCAGGTAATCTCGGGGATAAATCCCCAATCAGGAGTTGGCTCCCGAGACACGTACTGGGGATTACCCCCACGTGGGCGGGAGTCTGCCTTGATGGTATGGTTGTTTAATCTCACAGGTTAGCTGGGATCGCAACCACGTCGTAGAGGTGAACAGCACCAGACGTAAGTGACTGTGAAGATTTGTAGTTCTTAACAATAACATCGCTATATTATTAGAGCATTCGTGAAGGCCGAAAAGGGATAATTCTCCAATCATAAAGTCAGAAGAGTTAAACCTTTTTTAGGAAAACTTATACCCGTGTACTAATGTCTCATTTTTTATGTTGATTATATTAGGCCTATCCAACAATGCGACCTTAATTACAGGTAATATTTGAATTCGGTAAGAGATCGAAAACTAGGGGATGTGAAACGATCACTAAACTATGGGGTATAAAAATTTCAACACGATCAGTAAATGCTGTGAAATTGATTTAGGTGGTGAGAAATAACGTAATAAGGAGTTTAAAAAAAAAAGCTAGATAAACAAAAGGGATTAAATAATCTATGGAAAGGAACACCAGTTTTCTTCATATAGAGTAAGTCGTACGTACTGTTAAAATGGACAATATGTAATAGGGAGAAAAATATTTGAATAACTTTTTTTTAATGGCATTCGGCAACTGAAGCCATACAGCCAGCTCAATGTTAATATCATATATCTTCCAGTAAGTCAGTATCTCCAGTGTATATTGTAACTTCCAAGTATGGAAACCACTGGACGGGCAGTCACACAGAGACACAACACTTATAATAACTTTCATAAATAGATCGTTTCTAATTTCTGTTACAAAGTTACATCCTAAGTTAAGAAAGAGTAGAGAATCGTTGCTTAACAACTTATCTCACAGAACTGCTAACAAAGAACGCTCTGGGAAGTTAAATTGAACCAACAAACATCACGGAAATAATAACAACAAAATTTGAAATGTAATGAAAATGGAGAGCGACCTGTTTGGAGCATGTAACGTCAAATACGGAACATCTCAAAATTTGTTGTTTATTTTTCAACATTCGAAGAAATATTTTTCTTATTCTACTATTGGTATCAATAATAATAATAATTTTGTATCAAACAAACATTTCAAATATCTCTTTACTACTTATGACAGCAAAATTCTCTTTTGAACGTTCATCTACGTATCAGAAACTCAGATAAAGCGATATTCATATCCCTCACCTGACACAGAACATCGATGCAAAGTCAATGCTTGAAGGAAGAAATATGTTTTAAGCCAATACATATCAGTTGTTACTGATTAGGTTCTTTGGTAATTTCCGTAAACAAATCTAACTTTATTCCTATTCGGGCCCTCCAACTCCAGTAATTTGGTTCCACGCAATGGTCTGACGAATATTCTGTATCTCTGATCCCTCAAATCACTGGTTCATTCTCTCATCACAATATTCAGTAAATCTCTGTCTACCTCCTGTCGAATATGACCTGAACAGCTGAGTCTGTTACCAAACGAAATGCCAAGATATTTACACTATTCGCCTTCAACTTTGATGTCTTAATAGAAATTTATATGCGCCCCCATAGATTTTGCTGTCACCTGTTGCTTCTGTAAAGACTAACTCGGTTAACCAAAATGCATGTTTCAAGAAATTAAAACACAATTTTCTGTGATTTACAACTTTGTTGTCTTCAGTCAAGAATCTAATAATGAAGAACAATATAATACATTAATATCGACGTATAACTTGTCATAAAAGCAAATAGATGATCCACAACCGTCGAAGTGTGTTTCAACAGCAGTAGGCGTGCAACTGAAGTAGCTCTTTGTTTTCCAGCTCTGTGGTCACTTGAAGCCCAGCGCTCGCAGAGAACGAACTGTTTAGCGGTCTCATATGCCTCCCACACGTCTCCCAGATGCGAGCGCTCCAAAAAAGGGACCACGGGAAGTGGTCAATTCGCTCCAATCCTCCTCACTCACTATAGGCACATTAAGAGTGCGTGTGACTTGGAGGCAGCGGAACAGGAATAGAGCTTGCTTTAAGTCCCTCAGTGCAGTATACAACAGCCACACAACACTGCAAGACGCCTATACCACTGTAACGCTACCGTATTTTCACAGCAACACAAGTATTCACCAGTTCCTTAAAATTTTCCATCTCAGATGATATAACCAACCAACCTGTAATCTAAAAGGAAGGGCATGGGATATCAGAGGC
>JARYHS010012519.1:159297081-159324661 GCA_031002005.1 Vandiemenella viatica | reverse complement strand
CGTTGTAAAATATGACATACCAAACAACTGAATTGAGATTATAAGCTTTAAAACGGTGAAAACCCCATCGAAATCTGCTCCGTAGTTTCAGATTTTTTATAAGACAAAGTTATCCGGTTTTCGTTTTATATATATACGGCCTCTGTACACATATATACTCAAATTAATTGAATTGAGGAAGATTATACACTGTACTTATAATATCGCATCTACGTAAAGTATTTGACTAGCTTGACTATAATTTTTTTGGTAATATATCTGACATTAATCGTTAGAATTAGACCTGATATGTTCGCAGCAATTGGCAATTCCCATGGGTGAAGTGGTATAACGCTGTACCGTAGAATAGAAGCTTACAGGATCGAATCCACAACCGAAGAATTTTTTTTTTAAGTGAAATCTTCTTTAGGCTGTTGGGCGACTTTCGCATGGGTAAAATCTCATGAGTCACCGACATATTAAATTTAACAGTACCTGTATTTCGTGGAGAACTTTGTCAGGCACGTTCAGCAAATGTTATCTGATTTGATTTTTTTTTTTTTTCAAGTCCGTTTTTATATTAGCAAGTGTATCTCCGTCCTGAAACATTTCAGTCAGTGCCTCACAACTGACAGGAACGTATAAAATTAATATATCACCAACTCGGCTTGCTGGTGTTCTTGTGCTGACCTTTGGTATCCTGGCTAGAGTTTTAATCTATTTATTGTTTTATCTATTTTTACGTTTTAAGGGAAAATTTAAACTTATTTATATATTTAGGTGTAATGACTTCGAATTCTAGAAGCAAATTTTATTGTAGAGCAGACGATTCACGCAAGACGGGAAAACAAATACAAATTGGACAGATTTTTGCCGGATTTAAAATATTATGCAGCACATAGCCCTAGGACAAGTATGAGATATAGTTTATCTTGATGCGTTATCTGAATCCTGAGTAATAAAGAAAAACGCATCTGTACATCTACCTGTTCACGCAAAAATTATAGTTCAGATTTTGATGGGGATTCCAACACTATGTCCCAAAGGTAGAATATTATATGTTTGGATTTGAAATTAAGATAAAATTATCCACAGATAGTATTTGAAGGTAATTATTTTCTCTCAGTCAAGTTGTACCGTTTTGTAGTTAAATTTAATTCCCAGGTTTGTGACTATTGAAATTTTACTGTATTTGAATCATTGTGAACATAAAAAAATATCAGTTCAATGATCTTGCTTCTTCTCATTACCCTTAATAAAGTCATAATAATAATACAAATAAGTGAACAATGTTATGGGAAACAGCTAGTCCACAATAAAGTTATTTCCTTTTTTTTTTTGTATATATGGCGTTGCGTCCAGGACTGGGCACTATGAACTGGAAGGAATTCGGCCATGGCCTTTGAAGGAAGCATCCAGGAAAACCCAAATCTGGATCCGCGGACGGGTATTCGAACCCACGACCTCCCGAATGCGAGACCAGAGCGTTACCACTCACCCACCACGCTCGGTACGACATTTGCCTTTCATTATTAGAGGTTATGATATTTTAAGCAGGCCAACATTGTTGATTCGTGTATATGAATAATGGTGATTTAATTCAGAACATCCGACATTCTCCAGGTCCTATAGTGCTTCGTAGCTGTTTATTAAATATGTTCAAAATTACTATATCTCTGATTGCGAACCGAAGTAAATAACTCGAAACGAGATTGCAGCTGAGATTTTCGGAGGTCCTTAACCCATCCGCGTAAATAAGATAAGGGAGATCAGGGCCAGAACCCATTTATTTTTGTGCTCATTTTTCCCAAGAGAGATTAGGGAATGGAATAGAAAGGATTTACCGGGCGAGGAAACTTAAAATCCGACAGGAGTAGCTTTCGATAAAGCACTCGGGCCATCCTGATCTAGGTTTTTCATGGTTTTCCCGGATCACTCCAGGCGAATGCTCGGATGGTTCCTCCTGCCATATCCCGTAAATCCCTTCCAATCCCTTTCGGATCGGTGCAATGCACCCTCCGCCACACACTTTTAGTGAATCGCGGAGTAATAATAATAATAATCTTCCTATTCTGCTTTTTACAGTGAAAAAGAAATCGAATAATATTGAGAAGAAAAATGCATGTAAGATATTTTCCAAAATTGTAACACCTTGAAACGAATTTTCAAGTGAAAGCTGACGAGATGGTGTAGGCCTACGTTTAATCCCTGATTAAATACTTGCGAAATAGAGTTCACCAAAAGTCAATCTTGATGACAACATTAGGGGAAGGTACCCTGCTTATAGTGCTGTAAAATAAAGGGAAACTGAGTAATGAAGACTTCCCGACTTTGGGGCAGTTTGTTTAGATTTTGCAAAGAACCGTTACATGACGTCACGCGGCTACAGGTTCGCACGCCCGTTGTCTGTTTGACAGCTGTCAATTGGGCAACTACCGTTTGATGACGTCAGACACAGCTGCGCTAGTAAAATGACCTAACACAAAAATGGCGACATTTTCGGTGAGGCATCATCCGGTGGCTGGAAAAATTTTGTTTCACCCGTCACACTTGCACCCTCACGTTAACCGAGTATTTTGAACGTATACCAACAACGAATTCAAAATGACGTCTACATTTCAATACTAATTTAATATTCATTTATATAAATAATATTATTGTAGTTTTCTTTGAAATATGAATTACAATTAACTTTCAGCTCATGATGTACACGTACATTTCTGACTCATTTCTTCTACGTGAACTATTATTCCCAGTACTTTCTGTGTCGCTCATATTCGACTTTTGCGCACCATGTAACAGCTGTTACAACAATAGGAAGTACTACACAGGTAGTCGAAAAAGTTTTTATTTTTTTTATTTTTTTTTATTTTGTGTCACATTGTGTCTTTCTGCAAGCCCCGCTACCTTTGGTAGCTCTGCTTCTTTGTGTCAAGTTGTATTTGTTCTCTCTTTTTGTGGTGTGCACTTTGGAGGGTAAAACCCTTATCAGGGGGAAAACCTCCTTGTTGTATATACTGGACAGGATCTGTGGTTAGGTATAATTTTATTTTATTGTCTTATTCTGGTTGGTAAAGTATGCTTAGGGGGACTTTATACTTATGCCATCTCTTTGGTTTGTAGTCCCCAACGTCTCTTAAGTTTTCTACTGACTGCCTTGTTCTGGTCATATTTTCGTGGAATCTTTCAGTTTGTTGGAAAATAGCCGTATGTATCCTTGGCATATTTGTCCAATCGTGGAGATCGTCTATTCTTGTATATCTATTTGCCTTTAATATTATACATAGGCTTCTATTTTGTATTATTTGTATTTTCTGTATGTGGACTTTACTTGCCGTTCCCCATACTTCACATCCATAGAGCATGGTTGGTCGAATTATGGTTTTGTATAGGCGTATTTTTGTTTCTAATGACAGTTCCTTACTGTACAGAATCGGGTATAGATTCATTAGAATACCTAGGGATTTTTGGCATTTGTCCTTGATGTGGTGGTTGTACAGGAGTTTGGAATCTAATATCACTCCTAGGTATTTGTGTTTTTCTTTCCAGGGGATTACATGTCCTGCGAGTTGTAATTGTGTGTCCGGTTTCCTTCTTTTTTTTGTGAAGAATACTGCCGCGCTCTTGTTGGCGTTGATGCACACTTTATTTGTTGTGCACCATTTCTCTACTTCTTGCAGTTGTCTCTGCATCTTATTAATTATTGCATTGAGTTGACGTCCTGAACACATAGCAGCTGTATCATCAGCGAACTGAGCTAAGGTGATTCCCGGAATTGCAGGGAATTTGTTTACGTAGACTTTAAAACATGGTGGTGATATGACTGATCCCTGTGGTACTCCCGCTGTCATTAGCCGTTTTGTCGATCTCTGTCCTTTTACTGACACGTAAAAGGTTCGATTTGTAAGGTAGTCTGCTATTATTCGTATGTAGCGCTGATCTATCTGTGTCTCTTGTTGTAGCTTCCTTAACAGCATATCGTGCCAAACTTTATCATATGCTTTCTGGATATCCAGGAAGACCACCGCTGTTGACTTGGAAGTGTTGAAACCTTTGCTTATCAATTCGGCCATTCTGTATAGTTGTAGCGTTGCCGATAATTTATCTTTAAATCCAAATTGTTCCAGTCGTATTGTATGATTTTCTTCAAGTTGTCGAGTAATTCTTGTTTTTAGTACCCTTTCATAGATTTTTGAAAGACTGCTGAGCAGGCTGATTGGTCTATAATTGGTTGGGTCTGTATTTGCTTTCCCTGTTTTGGGGATGGCTATGATTTTGGCCGTTTTCCAGTTTTTTGGGAAGTAGCAGTGTAGCATACAGCTATTTATGATTCTTGTTATTAACACTATTGCTTTTCTTGGCAGTTTTTTAAGGTGCATATTTGAGATTTTATCATCTCCTGGTGCTTTGTTGCTGCTAAGTCGCCTGATGATTGTTTTTATCTCTGTTGGGCTCGTTAGCTCAGGGTTTACTGGATCCTCACACTTCCTGATGTTTTCGGCAATTTGCTTGGTTTCTTCCTCTTCCCGTTGTTGGGCCATAGTTAGTTGTACTTCTGGTGTTGCATGTTGTGCTTCAAAATGGTCTGCTAAAATTTCTGCCTGGCTCATTGAGTCAAAGACCGCTCCATTCGGACCCATGATAGCTTGGTTGCGTGGTTTTGGTTATTTAAGTGCTCGCACTAGGCTCCATGCGTCACGGTGTTGGACGGTTAGTCGGGACATTTTGTCCTCCCATTGTTCGGTTCTTCTTTCCTGTAATCGTTTCCTAATCTCCCTGGCGAACCTGTTCATTTCCCTTTTGTCCGCTGGGTCCCTAAATCTCTGCCAGCGCTTCCGGTGTTGGTTCTTAAGGTACTTCAGTTCTTCTATAAGTGCTGACCCTTGTTCTTCCATTTTTGTCTCCATTACCGTTACGACTGAGGCATGTTTTTCTGCTTCTTTAATAATTTTTGTTAGAGTATTTATTGCTTTATCTATCTACAGCTTATTATTTAATTCCATGGTGGGACAGATATTTTGTTGAATTAAATTAGTGAATCTATCCCAGTCCGTCTGTTTAAGGATTTTCGGGTTTTCTTGACTGCTTGCCCACTTCCTGATTTGTAGCAAAACTGGATTGTGGTCCGATGATAGATCATTTATGGTTTCCAGATTTATAGTTCGTCTTATATTCTTTGCTATCACTATATCCAGTATATCTGGTTGTTGTCTTGCGTAGGTAGGAATGTAAGTCGGTTCCTCGGGGCCCATAACTGTTAAATTTAGTCTTTCAGATATTTCTATTAATCTTTGACCCTTTCCGTTTGTGACTCTACTATTCCAAGCCGGATGTTTAGCATTTAGATCACCACCCAGTATGACCCTCTCAGATATTGACATGGCGCTATTTAAGTCATTCTCTGTTAGTTGTTTCCGAGGGCTCACGTATGCGGCGATAAATGTTACTTCTCCATCCAGGCCCGCCGCTAGCTGTTTGAGCGCCCGCGTGCAATACCAATTATGCCGCCCCCTGTCTAACTAGCCAGTGGTGGATTTAGGAAATTTCCGAACCGGGTCAGAAAACTGTGAGATTGCCGCCCCTTCAAACATTATTTGCCGCCCCCATTGTTGCCATTCCGAGTGTCGCCGGCCGCCCGAAGCAGCTAAAAAAAAAAAAAAAAAAAAAAAAAAGGCCGCTATTGCATTGATGCTCACTGCACTGGCTTCCATGTTCTCAAGTTCCGGCAAAGTTTTTGGTTGGTGCGTGAGGGTTGATTTTATCAGGATTGCCGTGCCCCCTCCCCTTTGTCTCTCTCTGTACTTTCTGTAAATTTTCATGTTTGGTATTCGGAAATTGTCTGTGGGTTTTAGATGTGTTTCCGTTATAAGCATCATGTCCACTTTCTTCCGTTTTAAAAAGTCAATGATTTCTTGTTTCTTACTTTTTAAACCATTTGCGTTGAAAATATATACATTGGTATCAAGTAGTTTCCCCTTCTTATTAGCCATTAATCTATCATTTCGCTTAATCCTTTGATTATTGCGATGATTTTGCCCCAGACACTTGTGGCTTCTTTTATTTCTTTTAGTGTTGTCATAAAGATGGAGATTGCCTTTTTAAAACTCATGCTTCCAAGGATGTCTTCCATTTCACTGAGATCCTCCATAAAGATGTTTTCTTTTTGTCTTTGATTTCCTCTGCCTCTTCCTTTCCCTTCTCGGTGCTCCTGCAAATTTTCTTTTTGTTGGTTTTTTTCACCTTATCTGCATAGCTTATTCCTGGTTCCACGTTCCCTTTGTTTTTGTCTTCTGACTGCTTTGTGTCGCTGTCCCGGATAAATTTTTCCTTCTCCTGATTTCTTGTCTTTCTTGTGTCCTTTGATTTGTCCTCATTTTGGACCTTCGCTTTGATTGGTCTCAAAAGGGCCTGGTATGCCTGGCATCCCTTCCACGAGGCTGGGTGATCCCCCTCACAATTTACACATTTTGCCTTCTCCTGATGGCTCATTTTACAATTTTTTGTAGCGTGCCGTCCCGCGAATTTCACACATCGACTGGGCATTTGACAATAATTTGCGGTGTGCCCCAGTCTCTGACATCGATGGCACTGACTTGGTCCCAATCTGGATTTGTAACTCTCCACACTTACTCTAGTGTATAGTATTCCTCTCATGTGGTATATTTCCTCGGACTTTTCTCCGGGATTTAGAGTTACACAATAGGTAGAAAGTGGAATTAGGTCCCTTGTATCTGGATCTCTCTTTTTAAATTGGTGTACCATTTGTACGTCGAAACCATAATTAACAAGTTCAGTTTTGATGATGTCCTCTGGAGTTGTTGGTGGTAGCCCCTTGATTACCACCTTTAGCTTTTTGTCAACTAGGGTCTGGTGAGTATAGAAGTTTATTTTCTCTCTCAAGAAGAAACTTCTCACCATTTCATAATCTTTCATTGTCTCAAGATGGTACTTTAGGCTGTCTCCGCGGAAGATCACTTTGATTTCTCCTGTAATGAAGCTTTTTATCTTCTGGTTTAGTGCTAGGAAGTTCCCTATTTGGTAGGTTACAATTGGTGGTATCCTTGGAAGTGGGGGTCCTTGTTCTTCTGTTTCTTCTTCTTGTCCTGATTGTGACGCATCATCCATGTGCTCCTCTTGGTCTCCATCGCTTTCTTCGGAGTGGTCTGATAGAACTGCAAATCTGTTGTCCAACATCATCTTCTCTCGAGAGTTTTGTCGGATTTCCTGTACCTCTCTTTGTTTATTTTGTGCTCGTCGTCTTCTGTCGTACACTGTTGTAAAGTTCAATCCTTCTTGCGGAACTTCGCCTTCTTGTCCTATACTAAACTGTTTTCCAGTAAATATAAATGCTTGTCTATTTGACTGTTCGTTCTGTTCTTGTGTTGTCAGTTGAGTATCCTGGTCGGTCTCTTCCTCCATCACCTCACTTTTTTGTTCTTCGTCGTTGGGTTGTTCTTCTTTCCTTACCCCTGACATGCCTATGGTGGGGGTGTTGCTCTTGTGCCTCGTTGTCACCGTTAGGATTCCCGGCGACAAGAGCAACTCTAAACCTCAGCGCCCGCGGGATACTACCCAGTGGATAGTCCCTGAGACACAAATTTCCCTAATAGCTAGGAGGGCAGTTAGATGTAGGTTATTGCCGCGCGTAGTTTCCTGTACCAAGTTTCCTGAATCAAGTCCGTCACACGTTAGCCAAGGTTGTTATTCTATCTTGAGCGCTCGATAAACACGTCCGTTCGCTACGAGGTATCAACTCGGAATGTCACCAGTTCCACTCGAGCAGTTAAGGAAGAAACATCGTTTTCCTCAAGCGAGAGTGTAGCGCACACCGTCCAGCGGATTGTACCTAGTGCTGTGTATTGCTGTGTATCACCACATTCAACTAAGTGATACGATAAATTATACGGAATAGTGAAGTGAAAAGTGAGTGAAATGGAAAGTGGGAGCTACGGGGAGGCTGGTGAACCACCATATAGCCTGCCCGTCGACCAACAAGATGTACCGGCAGAAACCTTCCAGGCGGCGATGATGAATGCCTTGCACGTCTTACACACCGGCCCACCAGACCTTGATATGGAAATATGTAACCTGGAGACGCACAAGCGGCGCAACGAAGAAAACAGTGGAAGTACCGACAAGCGGAAAGCCTTGGCAGCATATAACGTAAGTAAGCCAACGGAAAGCGCTTTAGTTAGCACAATGTATGGGGATAACGCAGTCAACAACCCAGAAACCCCAAGCCAGACAACCCTGTCCTCAGCACAAGGAAAAATAAATGACTCGCGGCTAGAGAAAGTAACTAACAGAGTAGCATCAGGCGCCAATCTCACTGAAAAAAATTTCTCTCGCGCACCTGCTCATGTACATAATAAGACAAACCGATACAAAGTTGACGCACCAGGACCGTATTACATATACGTGGAAGGAGTAGGAAATAATATCGCAAACCTACATCCCATGGCCTTGGGGAAAATAATATTTGGATCTTGGCCGGAATACAGAAAACATATACAAAATATTGCTGCACAAGGGAAAAATAGAATTAAAATTGACCTCGCGACACCACAGGCTGCCAACAGCCTCGTTGACTCGCCAATATTCCCCACGCGACAACTTGCAGCATATATCCCGGCGCATATAGTAACTAGACAAGGGGTGATAAGGAATGTAGACGCAAGTATCGGGGAGGACGAATTAATTAGCGCCCTCGAATCACCAGTCTCAGTAATCAGAATCCGACGAATGACAAAAAGGGTAATAATAGAAAATGAAGCAAAGGTAATTCCACTGCGAACCTGTGTAGTGACATTCGACGCTCAAAATTTACCGGAATATGTATCAGTATACGGAATGCGCTGCCAAGTGTCTCCATACATAGCAACAGTCCGTCAGTGCTATAACTGTTTGAAATTTGGACATCAAAGCAAACAATGCAAATCACAAACTAGATGCACAAAATGTGGAGGAAACCATTCAAAAACACAGTGTACCAACTTGAAACCAAGCTGCGTACATTGCCAAAAAGAACACGAAGCCACGGACAAATCTTGCCCGGAGTTTAGCAGACGGGTTAAAATAAACGAGGTATCAGCTAAACTGAACATAACTTTCAAGGATGCAGAAAATATAATTACACAGAAAACATACGCGGAAGTATCCAGTCTAGCTCCACAGGTCAAGGAAAGGCCAGCCTTCCCACCATTACCTAACCCGCAGCGGAAGTTTACTGTCTACAGACGCGCACGCTCACCTCCACCAGTCACAACCACAACACGGACCAAACTGCCAGTATATTACCAGCCACAGGAACTACCACTAGGGCCTATACGACGTAATACATACGCCCCTCAACCACGGGAAACACCACAACAGAAGACCACAGTAGGATCACCTAATATAAACCAGCACACAGTACAAACGGAATACCAGGAAGACACTACAGTAGAAAAAGTATTCAGTATCATTATGCAAATAATTAACGCAATCCAAGGCCCACAACCCCTTACCATAGATTCGGCTACAATAATAGAGATTATCAAGGAGCACTTCAACTAGGAAAACCAAAATGAAACTGTTACAGTGGAACGCAAGGTCAGTAGTCGCAAATAAAGAATCATTGCAACAAGAATTACACAGCCAGGAAATAACAGTAGCAGCCATATCAGAAACATGGATAAAACCTGGAAGAAATATCACATTCCCAGGATATCACATAATCACACACAACAGACAAGATGGAAAGGGTGGTGTAGCATTGATAATAAAATCAGACGTACCCCATACACAAATCCCTCTAAGCAACGCGAATGAATGGAGCTTCCAAGCGGTAGCAGCACGTGTGCGAATCGATAAGAGAGAAATCACAATAGTATCCATCTACTGTCCGCCAAAAACAGTTACAACACTCAGAGAATGGTACACACTGATGACCCAACTGAAACCTATGCGGAGATTACAACGCACACCACACCAGTTGGGGCTGCGCGTACAATGATGCGGGTGGAAACGCAATCCTAGATATATTGGAAGAATTTAATTTAACAATCCTAAACGATGGCACACCCACCCTAATACAGACACCTGAACGAAGACCCTCAGCTGTCGATCTCACCATTTGTTCACTAGACATTGCAGCAGAAATTATGTGGGAAGTAACCAATCAGTCGATGGGATCAGACCATTTTGCTATAGAATTATCAAGACACAATGTAAATAATTTGAATTCTCGGAAACCAACAACAAAATGGAACACAAATAAAGCCGATTGGGAGAAATACAGCAACATCATAGATAAAGAAATCTACACAGTAAAAAGAGCAGAAACAACTGATAAAATGTACAATGAATTTATCAAACTAATAAATAAAGCAGCCAACATAACAATGCCGCGTAGAAAAGAAATTAACAACCCAAGATCACCACCAGCTCCATGGTGGAACCAAGCATGTTCTCAGGCAATCGCTAGAAGGAGGTTAGCACTGTCGACATATAGACGACACAGTACGTGGTCCAACTACCTGCAATACAAGAAAATCGATGCAGAAACAAAGCGCTTCCTTAAAGATAATAAACGTACATCATGGAAACAGTTCTGTGAGAAAATATCTAATAACACACCACAATCTCAAATATGGTCAATGATAGCTTCACTTAAGAAGAAAAACATGTCGCATCACCCACTGACAGAAGTCACAGAAGAGTTTGCCGACATCTTAGTTCCACCCACAGTACTGCCACAACCAGAAACCATTTGTAACAACAATACAGAAGATCTATCACATCAAAATGAGGAACTACAGCAAGCATTTACCATAGAAGAATTTGAGAAAGCTCTAAAAGACGCGAACAATTCAGCCCCCGGAATTGACGGTATTCATTATTGCATGATATCGAAGTTACCAAGGTCAGCAAAAACAACTCTATTGAAACTATACAACAAGTTTTGGAATGAAAGCCAATTCCCAGAATCCTGGACAACACAGATCATCGTGCCAATACTAAAACCAAATAAAGACCCAAGCAAAGCAGCATCATACCGGCCAATAGCATTATCATCCTGTATAGCGAAGACCTTCGAAAGAATGATCAAGCACCGATTAGAATGGTGGCTCGAGAATAACAACCTACTGCCCAGTTCTCAATATGGTTTTCGAAAGGCAAGGAGCACCCTGGATAACCTAAGCCTGCTAACTACTGACATTGAACAAGCATTTTCAACCAATAGTTATCTCACAGCAATTTTTCTCGACATCTCTGGAGCTTATGATGGGGTAAACATTACGCTACTCATAAAGAAACTAAAAGCCCTGAATCTACCAAACATCTACCTCAAAGGAATATACAGATTGCTATACAAACGAGTCATATAATTGCGCAAAAGAGACAATACCATGTTCGGCCCTCGAGTAATCACCAAAGGCCTTCCACAAGGTGCAATATTAAGCCCGCTGCTATATGCAATCTACGTAGCTGACATAGAACAAATTATACCACCAGCTGTAAAGATCCTGCAATATGCAGACGATAAATCCATCTACACTTCATCCGCAAGTTTTACTTTAACAAGGAAAAGGTTAGAAGAAACAGCAAAAGCCCTAGAAAAATGGATGGAACAAAATCAACTCAATCTGTCACCATCTAAATCCTCAGTGGTCACATTCACTAGGAAATATCAACCAACGAGCCAGACACAACTACAATTAGGCCCATACTTATTCCAAATTAAAACATCTGTAAAGTTATTAGGTCTATATTTAGACAGCAGGCTTACCTGGGCACGACACGCTGAATACTTAACTGAAAGGACAGGAAAAGCCTTAAACATATTGCGAGCAGTAAGTCACGTCTGGTGGGGAGCCCACACAACAACAATGTTAACACTATACCGCTCTCTCATCCGATCAATAATAGACTATGGAAGTATCTTTTATGGAAATGCCCCCAAATATGTACTGAAAAAACTAACACCCTCCAATACCGAGCCCTAAGGATATGCTTGGGAGCAATGAAATCATCCCCCACTAATGCACTCCTGATAGAAGCGAAAGAGATGCCCCTGCGCATCAGAAGGGAACTAGTGACAAAGATTTTCCTCATCCGGCGAGCAGCAATAAGGTCACATCCACTTCTTAACAAACTCAACACCTTAATGAAAATCAGAAACTCACAACGAAACAAAAACCAAGAACGAATACCTCTTCTGCTTAAATGTTTTGAACAGCTGAAGACAATGTTCCCATTGATATACAAAGACCGAGAGCTGCCAATTTACAGTTATCCATACAAACTGAACTTATATAAGACACCGACCTATCAACAACCATGCATCGAAACCTACAGAGGGAAAGCCAACAATTACATACAAAATCATATCTTGAACAACTGGCATGACTTCACAGAAATATACACTGATGGATCCAAGGCCCCAGAAGGAGTGGGCTACGCTTTCTACTGCCCCACAACAGGAGCCTCAGGAAAGTACTCTCTCCCACTAGAGGCAAGCATATACACGGCAGAAATTCTAGCAATTACAGAAGCAATCCAATACGGAGTACAACATTTCCAAAAAATCCTAATACTCACAGATGCAAAAAGCATACTTAGTAAAATAGAATATCAGAAATGGACCACACGTACAAACCCATATATATACAAAATCTTAGATCTGACACTACGGGCCAAGCAAGTAAATAAAGAAATAAACATCATGTGGATCAAAGGACACATAGGAATAATTAATAACGAAATAGTTGATGAATTGGCAAAGGCTGCAATAGTCGAAGGGAATTTTAAAGCAATCCCATTACCATACACCGATTTCTACAACAGAGTAAGGAAAACATCTTACGAGGAATGGGAGAACGAATGGGAAATAACAAAACATGAAAAGGGAAGACATTACGCTACGATTCAACCCGAAATACCAATAAAACCTTGGTACCACTCTACAACTTTGAGTAGACGTCATCTCTAATAAGAATGAGACTAGGTCACGGGTGTTACCCAGCTCACCTACACCGCAACAGAGTAGCAGAATCCCCCTACTGTGAAGATCACCCTACAGAAATAGCCGACCTAGATCATCTATTTTTTGGTTGCAAGAAATATAACTCTCCACAAAACGAATTACTTCGCCGCATCACAAAACAAAAGGTCCCCTTACCAACCAGCATCGCAATCTTGCTGTATGAGAATAACCGACAGGTTATCCCGGCAATCATCAGATTCCTAGAAGAAACAGGTCTCCACATATGAAATAGATTTATAAAACGTCACCCAATTGGAAAAGACCATGAAATAACATATCAATAATAAATAGCAATCACCTATATAAACCAGATGTAAACCTCTTAACTAAAAAAAAAAAAAAAAAAAATTGTAATTACAACTACTTGCGCAAATATATTTGTAAAACTCTATATAAATGTCTGTAAATAATTATAAGTTATTGTAATCATTGATGTATTGTAACTATTATTGTAAATTTTATCTAAATGTCTGTAAATAATTATAAGTTATTACAAACATTGAAATATTGTAACTATGACCGGAAATTTATGTAATTGTAAATATTGAAGTATAGTAACTATTATTGTAAAATTTTAAGTAAATGTCTATAAATAATTTTACATTACTATAAACACTGAAGAATGGAAACTAATACTAGAAACTGTTATAAACATTGTAAACAGTACACGATGTATAAGACGTACACCTTATGATGTATGAGTTTGATGGCTGTATGGCAAAAGCCAAAGGCCAAATAAAAAAAAAAAAAAAAAAAAAAAAAAACTCCGAATGTGTCGGAAAAGTCCATATGCCCGGAGATATAAGCCTCTCCGGCTAAACAAATTAATTTGCATCACATTCTATTGCATATAAAAGGCACGAAGAAATAGTTCTTCACATTAAACGTGCAGCTCCACTAAAAGAACTCATTTCTTCAATAAAACCCATTTTCGAAAAATATGAATTTATGGCCTTTTCAAAATAATTGATTCAATTGGTATCATAAATATTATTACGCCAATGATCGCACCGGTGTGTTTTAATTACTGGCAAAAATGGCGTGCATCACTCAACGTTATGTGCTATCGATGCTCTGGCGCCACTTTGTTTAGGCCTTTCTAACAAATTTAACCTCTTGGATTCCAAGTTTTCCAGTAATTAAAGTTGTCATTTTTACAACTGAACGTCCCCGCGTATTACCGAGCATTTTACATGGTACTAGGCTCGACTACAAAGTTTATTACACACGAGGTGAAGGGTAGGGTTCCCCTTGTTTCCCCTGGTTTGACAGACTCACATTATTTCTTACGCACTTCTCAAATGTACCAGGCTGTTATACAGGGTGTATCAAAATGAATCATCCGATTTAAAAATTATAACTATTATGTTATTAGAGATATGTGCGTGAACAACCTACTGTTGGAAAGAGCAAACTCTCGTGGTTTACGTGGTCCCCGCTAGGTAGCAGCAGTGTGCGCCCACTTCAGTTCTAGTAAAAATGGCGTCGGGACAACAGAAAGCGTTTTGGCCTCATGTGAACCCCCTTCCCCCCCTCCCCCCACGTAGCCCTACGTGGCTTTTGCCTCTACCCCCCCCCCCCTCCCCACGTAGCACGTAGCTTTTTTCCCTTTTCATTCCAGAAGACATTTTGTACTGTTTTCTCTTGTCAGACTATACATAGATAAATACATACGGAGATAATTAACTGAGGGGAAATAAATATTCACATGCTGTTGTGAGTTCTGTTCCTCATTTTAACTGTGAAAAATGTTATGAAAGGAAAGCTACTTGGCCTAGTTCAGAAACCCCCTCCCCCCCCGTGTAGCCCAGCGTAGCTTTCCAGCCAACCCCCCTCGACCGAGCCACGTAATTTGTGCACGCTCCCTAACAACTGTTCAGCGTGACTTTCGTACTAGGTAAGGTGTAGATCCTCTTACAGCACAGAGCATTAGACGATGGCATGAACAATCCCGAGAAACAGGTTGTTTGTGTAAAGGTAAATCGCCGGGCCGCCCCGAGTGTCTGAAGCAGACGTTGAACGCATCCGCCATACATTCACAAGGAGTCCGCAGCAATCCATTCGTCGTGCAGCTCCACAGCTCAACATGCCCCCGATGTCCGTCTGGCGTGTGTTGCGTTGACGTTTACACATGAAACCATACAAAATTCAGCTACTGCAAGCTCTTCGTGAAGGTGACAAGTGGAGTTCTGTAATTTCGTTCTTGGCAAGAAGGAGGATAACATTTTCCTTCCACGCTTAGTGTTTAGTGATGAGGCAACAATCCATTTAAATGGTAGGGTGAACTATCATAATGTGAGAATATGGGGTACGAAACAACCACATGAAGTTGTACAACATAAGAGAGACTCTCCAGAATTTAATGTGTTTTGTGCAGATTCACAGGAAAAGGTGTACGGTCCATTTTTCTTTTCCGGGAACACTGAACAGGAAGCACATATCTCGATATGCTTAAGAACTTTCTTTTCCCACAGTTGGAGACTGATTCGAACGACTTCATTTACCAACAGAATGGGGCACCGCCACACTGCCATCTGGAAGTGCGGGAATTTTTTAATCAAAGGATTACTGAACGATAGATCGGTCGCAATGGACCAAATGATTCAGCCTTATATTAATGGCCTCCAAGGTCACCGGAACCGACTGTATGTAATTATTTCTTGTGGGGGTTTATAAAACACTGTTTATGTGCCTCCGTTACCAACAACAATGAATGAACTAAGACATCGCATAACAGGCAGCTGTGGAAGCTGTCACTCAAGACAAGCTCGCTGCAGTGTGGGAAGAATTGCCATATGCCGTGCATCTCAATGGGGGCATATTGAACATCCATGAAAAGGTATGAAAAAAAAAACTTGTTGAATTTCCCGTTCATCAAAAAAAAAAAAAAAAAAAAAAAAAAAAAAAAAAAAAAAAAAAAAAAAAAAAAAAATTCATTGGATTTGTTTATTATTTTCAGAAATATAGACTTGCCAAATCGGATGATTCTTTTTGATACACCCTGTATATTAACCATTTTCTCCTTCTCTAATCGGCATTTCAAATTCCGTTTTCGAGATTCACCCTCTCTTCTCTTCTTCCCTTGTTCCTACGGTAATTCGTTGTTTATTCCTTACTTGCTTCTCTATTTACGGAGTTCATTCCTTCTCTCCTTGCTTCATTTCTTCCCTACTAACGTCAGCTTAAGATATTATGTTCCATCCGGATATAGTAAATTGCCTGAGCCCACAGATTTCGTGAGGACGAATTTACTGAAGAGATTGACGCAGTGCTAGATGAATTTAGACCCTTGAGTCAGCGGTCAGATTGGCTAATTGGTTAAGGCGTCTAGATTGACGATCTTTTTCCCTAGAAGGGAGCTTGGGTTCGGTTCCTTCACCTGACACTTTTATGAGATTTACACAGATTTTGGAAGGAGCAGAGATCAGCCAGACATGTTTCGTACGCCTATGTGGAGCATATTCCATCAGTCGATTAAAATTTTGTTCATCACAATTGTCCGACCATCCCACTGTGTTCATTCACAGTAAAAAGTTCAGTTGTTCGATTGGCGAATGGGTTTGTGACTGATTTGTATCAATTATTCATTGTTGTGTTATCATGCCTACAGTAGGTTTTAACTGAAGTTTAATACAATGGCGAGAGAACTGGTAAACCACCTGAAATGTGATGTTCCAAACTATATAGATATGAGTATATGCAGCTCCAAATACACGCATAAATTCAGACAGCACTATATCGACACACAAATAAAGATTCCTCACCACCATCCGCCCACACGCACCAAGTATTTCACTCAAGCACACGCCCCCTAATGTACGTAAAACCACATACATGTACATTGACAAGACACGTTAAAATTCACTTAGGCATGCGGAAACTAACTTTCCTACCAGACACTGCTAACTGACTCACCCCAACCCCACACGGAATCACACACATTCATGCGTGATCACTTACACACAAACACACATAGAAGTAATATAACGCCACATTAATACACACATACATGCACAGAAACCCGCCAACATATGTCTATACTAACACACGTGTCTTTCGTGGTAGTAGAAAGTGCACAAGTGTCTGCGGTAATAAATGTTTAGGGTCATACTTTTTGATCCATTGGAAATTCGTGTCATAAGCCATGAATGGACTGTGTTTTACTAATCGGAATGTTTTATCAAATACAACAATACGAATGTGTGATTACTGGCCTTAACCAAGAAGGTCTGCCGGACAGGAAGGACTTTCGAGGACCCATGGAAAATCGAAATGTGGATGATTGGATGGGGATTCGAACCTGCATCCTCCCGGCTACCTCGTCACAGCGTTAACAACTCAACCACCATACTCGGTTACATCTTCCCCTGTGCCCCAATGGTAAACCTTCAGCATCAAACCAATGAAGCCTTCACCTGGGTGTTAGTAAGATCGCAGGTGCGATATAATCTTGTATACGTTAATAATAAATGTACTTTCAAATACAATACTCCACTATACTATCTCAGCAAAATTTAATATAAACTATTATAGAGCCTATGGTATGTTTAAGCAGTGAGGCAGATAATAATGCCTGTACTGAATTATCGGTTTGGTAACAAATTGCAAGTTTTTTTTAATTACTTCTGATTCCCAATTTGTTAACTTATTGTACTTGTGGTTTGAATGGATCATATTAGGAGGACCGTAATTGCATGCGATATAAATGCATCAAGCATTACCTAGCGTGTTGGGTAAGTAAGTGATAACGCACGCATTCGGGAGGACGCTTGTTCGAATTCCGGTCCCACCATTTTCCATTGTTTCCTCAAATAATTCGAGGCGAATGGCTGAATCATTCCTTCAAAGGTCATGGCCGAATTCCTTCCACTTCCTTACTCCACCTATAATGTCGTCGACGAGGTGTAAAATTCACAAGAAAAAAAAGGAGCATCATTTATTGCTTTCTATAGATCCCCCAAAAAGTAACAAATGATTATTCTGCTCTATATAAAACACAAAAAGGTCAATTAAACAATCAGTGATAATAATACAGTGTCCTCCTTCTTATAACAAGTAATAATTCATCAAATTCTTTCTAAGGTCATCAATACATTTTTTCTTTAGCTGGCGTATAAATAACACGTTCTAATCCGTGTTATACCTTCAAGTTCTGCTCTACTTGAAATTTTTTTTTTTCCCCATGTTCCGGCAACTTTAACGCGAACAGGGAAGTTTTCCCTTCTTTCTGAATAACGGCTGTTATCGGCGGCTAAGAAACAGTTTCGCTAGAAAGTGTTATCTTACATTGAGCCCCGAGGCAAGTAATATTTTTCATGAGAAACGTTTATCACTTTATTTTCTCCTTCCTACTGGCAACATTTCTAAGAAATCTTATAGACTCGTATTCGATTCTTCGATATTTTGAAAAGAAAAGCCCGAAATAAATTTGATCGCTACAATTTATATCTGTTTCCTAAGCGTTTATGTGCACTGATATTAATGTCGATTTTATTTTCTAGTAAGACAGTCAACAAAAATAGAAGTACATCAGGAATATTTTAAGTAATACTTGGCATTTGCAGAGAAAGGAGCTTTGGCTTCCTTCAATACAAAATTGCACTTAGTTCCGTTCCAGATCAGTTTGTGTAAACAGCTTAAGGAAATCTGTGAAAAAATTCAAGAGAAAAACTAAGATAGAGATGATTGAAGCAATTCTAGAAATTATGGTCAAAATAAGAAAAGAAGGTTGATAACATTGTAGCACAGAATGAATTACTAATTTTTTAAGAAGAGAAAAAACATAATATTCTCGGAGCGAAGATTTATTTATTTATTTATCCTACGGTCATAGCACATAATCAATAATACAGTTCTTATAATTGTATTAGTACATTCATCTAATAAAATTTTACATGTAAGAGTCCATGTTAAAATTTAGTTATAATTTAAAGTCGCTATAGCGCAACCAATGTAATGCTTCATTTGAAATGTCTTTGAATTCTTTCGGTTATCCCTGGAAGGCTCGAAGTGAGCAATCAAAGGTCAAGTGACGGATGGTTTGTTCTTCCTCACCAAAGTCGCAAATTGGTGAATATCTCATTCCTGATGTGTGAAGAGATGAACGAAGATGAAACATATTAGTAGGTTTATTCCAGAGCCGAAATTAAAAAATAATGCGAAACATTTTAAACATTGGAGCAATATAAATACAAAGAACCACATAAAAATAATCTTTGTAGACAGAGTAGATACGATCCACATATTAGACAAAATTTTGGAGCAATGGAAAGACGTTATACCAAAATCTAAGGTATTGATAAGTAATCTCTGTTTAATTTTATTTCTGGCGTCGAAGTCATTAGAGTGGGAAGGAATGGGTAGGAATTCGGCCATGGCTGTACTTATTGGAGCACGAATAACTTACGCAAGGTTTACACTATCTGTATTTTCATAAGTTTGCTCTTTATTTACACACTGCTTTGACTGTGGAACAACTTCCATTATAAGGCAGAATGAACAACGCCCCAGGGCGTCTGATGTTAAACGCTTATCTCAGACAACAGAACAAGAACTCAGGTTGCATCACGGCTGAGGAAATGACGTCTTCAAACAGTCTCATCCTGCTTCAAGGTGGACACGTAGATCACGTCGTATTTACTGGATCATAAAAACAATTCTGTTAGTTATCGATTCTTTTATAATTTAAGAGCCAACCATGCTGAATAATTCATTTGTTATACACATGTTGCTAAAAATAAACATCCCTAACAATTGTAGCAAGCTATTTCGATCCCCTGTGAAGTCAGCAGAATGAGTTATTTCGAGGTTTCCAGAAATCACTTTTGTCATTCCTCAGCCACGGTCGTCTTTTGCCCTAACCATCTCGACGTAGATAACCTAAAACATGAGCGTATTGGTGGGGAATATCTTTGGTTCACTTATACTCAGAATATCAATGTTTAGATTTAATTTTGTTCTCGCTTATATAAATTTTTGGCGTGTTCTAATGTGATGTGTTAATGAAATTACCTCTAATATAAATGAATATTATTTAAACTGGTATCCATATTTTAAACAGAAACTTTGAATAGCCGTGAGGCTGAAATCTGATCAAGGAATTCTGAAGTAATTTTATTCCATTCAAAGAAATTTGTTTCATTTTTTGTTTCGGGGTTTACTGCTCGTCGAGAGGAGAGGGGCGGGGCCCAAGTAATGCGAAGGAATTTGAGCATGGCCCTTTAAAGGAACCATCCAGTTATTCACATGGAGCTACGGGAAACCTTGGAAATCCAAAATCTGGATGTTCTGATGGAGATTTGAACATGGGTCATTCGGAATGCCTGGCCCAAACGCAAGGCTCACCCACCAGGCTCGATCATTCCAGTCATACCTCCTTCTTTTGTTTGCCAGGAAATGATGTGGCAAACAACTTTCTCTCTGTTTCAATGTGGGAAATTAATTAACATTATATTTACAGACACAAAAAGAAAGAAACAGTTGTCTGGAGATTTTTTACTCTGCGCGTGGTGTGAAATGTTTTTAGAACAATACACTTAGTCGTTTTGCATAAACGCCAGCGTGAGAGGTGAAGTCTGCGGGGGTGTAGAAAGTAATAACCTAACAACAGAATTATTTACTTGAGCCAGCGGGTGCTTTCACCAAAAATAGAATGTAACAGAATGATTTATATATTAATTTTTAAATACTGCATTTCTACGAGATAAAACCACTGGTTAGTTGATACCTCTGAAAAATTTCTGCGTGCATTAAAAACTCTTTAATTTTTTTTTTTATTTAATCTCAATATGCGACTACTTTACGAACAAGTGTTGGCACCTTTTTATTCTATTTGCGGAAGATTTTTACTCCTGGTGCAGCAATTGAAAATTCTGATATCCATTTGAAACAAGGGACACCAGTACACGTGTATACTCTGCTACCAATTTTAAAAACCTGATCTCTATGAATTTATACTTCTACTCTTATATATGATGGTTATTAATCGCTTCAGACTTCACAATAACTTGTCAAAATGAAATACAGAACCGCAGAATGTTGTTTTATATGAAGTTAAATAGAAAAAATAAACATAATCAAATAACTTTTTATATCATGATTACCTGTTACATAACTGCAAATATGGCTACATTTAATCACGTCAGGAAGTTACAGACAAGTACTCTCCAATTTTAATTGTAATAGATAAACGAGCTTACAAATTCCAGTCACTACGTTGGAATAGACTGTATACGTATCCAGTGTTCATCCGTGTGAAATACTAAATTGTACATACTGAGTCACGATACAAAAGGTTTTGCTTGATATTGAAAGCAGTCTGCTATCCACTACCGGCATACTAGGTATGTCGAAGCTTCACCAGGGACCCATTAACAGTCATTTCTCGTAGGGCCTTCAGAGCTATCGTATCAGTCCTAGAACACGCTAGGTCTTCACTTTTAAGGGGAAGAATGTGATTATAAATGAAAACACTGGTTAAAGCTTAAAATCTGACGCTAATTAAGAGAAAGTTGAAATGGTTGAAGCATTTTATAAGAATGGAAGAGGGGAGAGTGGGAAGAAGTTAGCTCTTCTGATCAAAGGAGGGGAGGAGACCTATCGAAGGAATATGGAGAACATGGATGGATCAGGTAGACACGTAGAGGTCAACGGACTGGAAACAAGTAGTGGCGGAGGAATCTTTAAGAGCCCGTCAAGAATGGGCGACTATCACGCGGACCACCGCCAAAAGTGAAAAAGTCGAACGATGATGTCATTCAAGATAATACGAAGCAATTTCAATAAACTCTCGTGGTAATGACGCTCTTGAAACGCATATAGGTTTCTAGCGTGGTGGGTGAGTGGTAATATTCCGGCCTCGCATTCGGGAGGACGCGGGTTCGAATCCCTGTCCAGCCATCCAGATTTGGCTTTTCTGTAGTTTCCCCAAATCCCTTCAGGTGAATGCTGGGAAACTTCCTTCAAAGGCCCATCGCCACATTCCTCCACTCTCATTGCCCCCAGACCTTTCCCGCCTCTAATGACCTCGACATCGACTAGGCGTAAAGCCGTTAAAAAGAGAAGTTACTTAACATTAGAATAGATTGTGACATTTATAAGAATCTCAGGTCGATTCCAAAAAGCGTTCAGAGTACAAAGCTGTAAGGTAGCATCGATTTTCAAACCGGTGCATTATTTACAATTTACCATGTAACTAGTATTTCAAGAAATATTTTTAATAAATTAAGTAATTTTTTATATCTCGCTTTTGACTTGATGTTTGTCAATACTGACATCTTGACGGTACTCAAATCGAAACCTTTACCACGGGTCATTGCCTCCGTGTCTTGGAGTCTAGTCACAGAATGTTAGTTTAAAGATATAACTAATTCCTAAACCATCCCCTATACACAATTTTGGAAACTACGCCTGCGCGATCACGAATCCTAGCGTGCTGACTGTTCTGGTTACAGTTTTACACTTTTTTCTGCAGTCAGTTAAGCCAATGTTGTGTTTTTCTCTGCTTTGTGCTTCGGAAGCACACAGAATAACAATAGTATAGTAACAACACGATAAGAGAAGAGCGTCAGAAATTACCGGAAAAATTTAAAAACAAATAACAATAAAAAAGATTTAAAATATCCTATTATCATAATTATATCAAGTCATCAACAACAAAGGAAAATGGTGAGGAATCTGATTTGCTCTTGCGACCAATTTATAGTGTGCTATAATCATTTCTGTGTATCAAATCTACACTAATTACTATAAATCCGAAAGTACAGGGAAGGACAAAATAATACGAACACCTGTGAAATAATGGGAAGTCTTTATTAATAGGGGGTTGGACCACCCTTTGACTGAAGTACAGATTTAATGCGACGTGGGATAGATGCATAAAGGTCATGGACAATATTTAAAGATATATTAAGCGATTCCTCCTGCAGAACGGTCTCTAATTCCGAAAGGAGGAGGATTAGACGCTTCTCTGTGCGTTCTCCAGACATAAACGCGTCCGGTCGACTGAAAAAGGGTGAATGACGATTCATCTGACCATATTACCTGTTGCCACTGTTATGGGTACCAGCCTTTGTGATCTCTGCACCACTGGCGTCGCTTGAAAGCATTAGTTGCTGTCACCAAGGGCTTACGAATTGCCACTCTACCATAAATGTTCCCAGCATGAAGTTCCCTTTTGACAGCTTTTGTCGAAACGGGGAACTGGACTTTTTATTTCGGATAACGATTGCTTGTGCTTTCGGACTACTATGCTCTTCATGCCCGTCTATCCCTATCAGTAAGCTTTGACTTTCGGCCACTGTTGTGCTTTGAAGACGCCGTCTTACCCTCTTTCGTGTACGCTGTCATAACGGCTGATACCGTACTCCTTGCAAACCCCAAAAGGTTTGATGTGTCCTTAATCGATGCTCCACTTAAACGCGCCCCGACAATCATTCCTCTTTGGAATTCTGACAAGTATGATATTTCAACTCATCACAGACAGTTCGATAGACGCATGCAACGCAGGTGACTGCTGTTGAGAGACTGATACTTTTTTTTTTTTTTTTTTTTTTTTTTTTTTTTTTTTTTTTTAATTGTGGCTTTAGCCATAGGCTAATACAGCCAGTAACATCATGTAATACATTCAACTGCTTATGAATTACACTTTAAGTACATATGACATACACAGAGAATCTTGAGAACATTTTCTTGCTCGATGCATTGAATATCCCTTTGTTGTTATATTCTATTTTTTGTCTGTATTACGTATTTGTGCATTTCTTTTATTGCTTTCTTGCCTTATGTTCCTATACTGCTTGCATATTAAAAGGAAGTGATATATATCTTCCACATCGTCGCATTGTTGGCATTTCGGGTAGTCCACGATCTTCATGGTGTACATTCTGTCTCGTAGGAGTGCGTGTCCTGTTCTCAGTCTACATATTGTTTTAATCTCACTTCTGTTTATTTTAAAGGGCGCGTACCATAGTTTGTGGTCTGGATCCCCTGCTATGGTTCTGTACCAGAGGCTCTTGGTCGGTTCTTCTTCTACCCATCTTCTTTTCCAATCCTTCTTCACTATTTGTGTGATTGTGTGGTTGTAGTCGGTGTAGGGGATGGGTATCTCCTCTATATCTGCTGCATTTAATTGTCCCCGTGCTATGGCATCCGCCGCTTCATTTCCTCTTACGCCAACGTGCCCTGGGATCCATTGTATGTTGACTCTTCTTCCTTCCGTTGTTGCCTTGATTATTTGCCTGGCTGCCTCAAACGCTAGGTAGTTTTTGCACGTGCCTCTGGGGATTCCTTTTATGGCCTGTAGGGCGCTTTTAGCATCCGAGCAGATGACTGCCTTAACAATACCCACTTCATTTATGTACTTGATTGCTTGAGATGTCCCATTCTGTAGATCTCATTATTTATCAGTAACAAGAAATATTGTTGTTAGATTCAGTAGTATTATTACCATAATGTATTTAATTTACATAAGTTCATATCATTTGATTTGAGTGCAGTTCTCGACCGACAAGGTTATCATGAGGAATATTTAATATTATTACTTGTCATAGAAAGGATAATGGTTGTAACCTAGTGGACAGGCTAGTGAGTAATAAAGAATGTACTTTATTGAGGTCTGGTTGACGTTCAAAATAACAGACTTCCCTTGTGTTACCGAGTGTTTTGGGGCATTAATTTACTGAAGTGATGGAGAGCTTCTCGGATATAGTAGAGGTTTGTTTAAAACAATGGACACAGTGTTACATTGTGAGCTCCCCTGTGTGGATGTTCGACGAATGAAAGGTTTCTTTGAGAGCCCCAATCATAAAATGTTCCAGCGGAGCTGTCAGACATTTCGCAGACGTCGCTGGCGAAGAAACATTCATTAACAATAAACTGTTTGTTCTTAAGAAGGGCAGCCCACGGAGACTATGGTTATATGGAGGGGGATGACCTACCAAGAAAATGACGCTGGTGGTGGGTTATCCCAGCCAATGGAATTCATTCTCGCTGGTTGCTGATATTTTTGTGTTTTTTTTATTATATATTCGACCAATCGGGAGAGAGAAGAGGAACGAACTCCGCCCAAGGCGAGTCTACGAGGAAGGCAGAATGGACGGAGGACGGACATTCGATGTCGGACCGGCGGAGACTGGACGAGAGGGACTCTGGTTCGACGCGAGCAGACAGCAGCGGGCGATCTGCGCTACTGAGGACACATTGCTGAGGCCCCCAGGGTCGAGGACGAGCTGCCGGCTGTCGCGGAGGAGAGACTCCAGACGCCACTCCACCCTTCGCTCAGCGGGTCGACTACCTGGCCTGCCGAAACACGACGCAGCTCTGCAAGCCCCGTCGCCGCGGTCGTCGACACAGCCTCCCCGCGGGTCACCGACACGACTCTTCTCATTGCGCTGCTCAACATTACGGTAACGCCAATCGTCTACAGAGACCACAACGAGCTCCAACAAAATTAAAGAACTGTAAATTCCAGTACCAAAGAGGGAACAACCATTTACCCATTCAAGTAATTGTTTTTCCGAAATAACTTTGCTTTCTATGTATAAAATCAATAAAATCAGTATGTTTCTCATTAATAATTCCATGTTTCACTTTTATTAATGTGAAGGACCACCTCGGAAGAGAACCCCACCCACAATCATTTATTTTGTATTAATCAGTAAACTGTTTATAAAGTAGTTAATCCCAGAGTTATACAGAGAGGGACACTACATAATTGGCGCCCAACTCGTGGCTTCCGATGGTCAAAATTCACATTTTAACCCTCAAGTTGAATTCAAAATTTTTTTTGGAGCTTGTTTGTTAGTTTAATTTTTCTCACTTCATGAGATATTTAGTTAATGCTTGAATATGCATGTCAGCTAATTTCAGATGGCGAAGCAGGTGAACTTCTGTCTTGGCGGAGTGAATGATTTGTGTTTCTTGTATTTGATGTTTGTTTTCCTTTTGTAGAGCTTGTAGAATATACAGTGTGTATTTTCTTTCCAGTGTAATGTCTATTTTACCATTACGTAACCGACTGCTAGTCACCCAACACTAAGCTGCAACCGCCTTAACTCCAAATTGTCATTGGCCCCTCATAACCACAGCCGGTGACGATTATTAGTGGGGTGATTAGTCGATTAGCCAGGAATGGCAAGTGGTAGGCACTGTAGCCTCTTAACACTTACTTGCATGGAGTGCCGCACACCCTCGAACGTCCTCTCTTCAGCTTTCTTCAGGGTTGGCTCTAACTCCCCTGAAAGACGACTTGGACACGAATGGAGAAAGTCCGTAAATACTTTAAACCCTTTTATTACTTTACGTTAGTCTGAGTCTACACACGCTATGTTGTCCCATGGAGCACTAATCCAGGCGCTGGTAACAGTACTTAGAGCAGTTACTAGAACATTTGATCGAGCAGATGGAAACACGATCGGAACCGAGTTCGGACCCGGTCGGACACAGCTGGCTTCCTAAACGGACATGGTGGCGACGTCGATCAGTATAACACTTCCGAGCCCCGAGGCCCTCTGAAACCTCGGTTATATAGTACAGCAGTGTACTGACTTAGCAGACCTTGATCGAAGTTCGTTGTCCATTCTAGAAAACTCTCGCAGCTCGAGAGCTACTCAGCATATATCGGACGTCAGCTTCGAATGTTCCCGAAGCTGCCTGAATGTAAGCGTTCACCCGATACCGCTCGCTCAGTGCTGAATCTGCCTTTGTCAGCGTCTGTCTCGACCACTACCGGTCTCGCGATTTACACAGCTGTCGCCTTCAACCTGTATTTCCACAATTTATTACTTTATTCATTTTAATTGTTATTCATTAAATTTGTCCATTACATTTTCTTCCTCCTTTCAGAAAACCAGCTTTGTCCTCAAAGCTAAAAGACTTTTAATTTAATTGGACATTAAAATGCATCTGGACTTTTGCCCCTGGGTTACAAAGTTTTTACACCAAAAATGTAAATCATATGTTCAGGTAGATTCGTTGTCCAACCCTGTAGCAGTAAAAGAAGACATTAGTCAACATTCTTGTAGATAATTACATATTTTAGTTTGTAACTCGTATGTTAACATTTAGTGGTTACATTGTCGTTTGTGACATTATCTTTACTGGTAGTTGGCATTGTCATGAAAATTTGTGCTGCTCTAGGGGTTTGTGTTTCGGTATTAAGCTTGGTTAATTTATTACAATAGCGTTTATACATTATTAATATTAGAATAAGTACTACTGTTATTGATCCTATAGAAGTAAGACTAATGGATGTTACAATAGTTTTATGTCTAGTCTGTGCTCGTATTTCGGTGTCGACTGCTGCTATTAAATGATTATATTTGACAGCATCTCTAGCCTGCTGCAAATGCTTAGCTATTTCTGCGTTGAATATTGTAGGATTGGTTTGGTTCAATTCCAGTAATTTAGAACTATGATATATTTCCTGGTCAAAATGCGGTAATACATAATTAGGAAAAGATAAATTAATCGGAGCAATAGTTTTATGGATTGCTGGTATCACGAAATTCTGTCCTAAGAATTGGCAATGTGTAGCTTGTTCAATTATTCCTGATCCTGATAATTTTATGCGATCAA
>JARYHS010012519.1:159100869-159296081 GCA_031002005.1 Vandiemenella viatica | reverse complement strand
ACTTGTAGTAACGGGCTTCATTCAGATTTGAATATTTCTCTAACCCATAAAAACATAAAACAAATTTCTCACCAGCAATCAAAAGGTCCTCTCTTGTTGTAGAATCATCCAAAAACTTCCTCGCTGTATTCTGCATATCAGGTTTCGATCTGAGCAATTCTATCGCTTTTAATTTGCCCATTCCATACATGCTGGATGTGGTATCACATCCGGTCATAGCGTGACAAAACAGAAGTAACTGACGTTGATCTCCAAACTTTTCTATGAGAGTGGCGATTCTGTAGTACACTGTTAATGGAACTGCACCCCCTATCTCTTTACAGAAGTATATACAAGTACTTTCAGGAGCCAGTGCCGTAAGTAATACTATTAAGTCGGTATCGGTTCCAACGACAAATACCTTACAGTCACTTCTCTGCTGTTGAATTGCTGTCATAACAATGTGCACATCAGCATCATCTTCCGCTGTAACAACTTGTAGTCCTCGTTTTCTGAATTCAGATGCCAAAGCTAGTACCAGTTTTCTCTTGTTACTAGTATTTCCTAAAAACTCCTCTTTTCCAGTAACACAAATTGTGTTTTCATCAAATACTATGTCAGGTGAAGATCTTTTGGCTGCTCTTCTGTTTTGCTCTTCATTTTTCGTTGTTGGCTCGTCTGGATAACCATCAAATACTACAATTGAATTAGATCCATATTTATTTACAACATATGTACAGTAAGTTTCTAAGATGACGCCATAGGAACAATTTCTTGGCCACGCTACTTTGTGTAGAAGAAATCCCCCGTCCAAAACATAAGTTGCACCATTTTGGTCCGTTACGTCGATGACACCTTCTTCAAATACCTTCATCAGTGACGATTTTGTTCCTTTTCGTAAGGATACATCATCAAACAAAGCAGGTGGTCGAGGAGCCAGTTCGAATTCCAAGTAAGTCTTCAATTTTCCGGGACTGTCGCACACACACAAAATACGGTTAAAAAGTTGTTGGGAGTTCACACAAACTTCTTTTGATCGTACCAATGCTGACTTCTGCACTGCTTGAGTCTTAACCATATCCTTCCTGTGAAGTTTAATATCATGGAAGTTAGTTCCCTTCATTTTGGCTATGGCTGAGAGACCGACATCATAAGCTTCATCGCAGTTTATTGAGTCATCACACACGAATCCAGATGTCAATGAAACTAATTCACCTGATAGTTTTGTAAAAGGATTGTGTGTTTGGAACCATGTTGTAAATGTTTGCAGGTCCGACAAATCTCTTTCTCGTCTAGATACGCGAAGTTCAACATGCTGCTCATTGTACTGAATTGATGTCCCAAAATAAGCTTCCACAGCATCATGAATTTTTAAGAAAAATTGTGTTCCGAGGACCCATTTCGATAGAGTGCTGTCGGTTATGCCTCGTCCATGAGTTAGGCCCCCAACGGATTTCATGGGACGCATCAAACCCTGTTCGATGCACATGTCAGTCCACGTCCCAGACCAGTATTTCCCCGTTCTTCTTACAGTGAAATGTTCTTTAAAGAGACCAAATTCTAGTGGAGATAGTGCTCTGATATACAGCGTCTCGAAATTGACAGGAAAACTTAAGCGAACTTTCTGGAGGTCATTGGTTCGCGTGAGGGGAGAAAAATATGTTAATGCGTGATACAGCCTGAAGTGATAATATTCATTGAGAAAACTTATCGTGAAAATACTGTTGTTTAAAATGTACGTTATACCTTTCTTCAAGTAAAAGTTCTTTTTTTTATAGCGTGATTTCGATGTGTTAGTAAATTTGTTTCCCCCGAGATACCAAGGTGGAACAGAATAGCAAATTGTCTTCTCGCCTTAATTTCTGGAAATTATAGCACCTTTATTCTTCCTCTTACACAACGGGCGCGGCCGGCTCACGCTGCCCGCCGACTCCCGGGCGCTCACGCGCTCAAAACCCAGCTACTGTTTTCTATGTTACTAGTAGAGTAATACACATAACTGTATATGTTTATACACCGATGTACTCAGGAATATATGAGCTACAACTTTCATTCGAAGTATTTTTTCATTTGTGACGAATAAAAATATGGTTTTGCAAAAACGTAGATAGGTGGCAAAAAAATATTGTTTTTTTACAACATTTCGTTAATTTACGGGAAAACTGCTGCACATATCATAAATTATGTTATTATAAAAGTTGTAGAATATTTATCAGGGAATAAAACTGTAAGTAATATAACCTTAATAAACTTTTGGTTAAAAAGTTATATGCGATTGCGTAAAACTCTACATTTTAAACTTAAAGGGGGGTAGGGGGGAAGCTCCATTGGAATTTTCGGGGACTTTTGAAAAAATGTCTCTCTAATATTATCTACTACTGGGAGAAAATTCAGCTTTACCAGAGAAAGTTCCGACATTCACTGTTTTTGGCCCTTTATTGACTGGGCTACCAGTGGCAGTTACAACATTACGATTCCGTCGCGTTTGTGTCTGTGAGATCTACAATTTTAACTGTGATTACTAAAAAATGTAAGTAGTACCAAAGGTAAATTTGAAATAACATAGGTAAAAGTAGATAGTAGGGTGCATGAGAGTGGGGGAAAATTTTCATTTTTAAGGAAGCGTGTCAGAGATTGGAATAAATTACCAAGAGAAATCAAAAACACTGAAAGAATTTCAAGTTCAAATTAGTAGAGGGCAACAGTTAGTGGATAGGCAGAGGAGAGGAGAGGAGAAAGATGGGTGTATAAGGAGATAGCCACCAGAGCGTTCACACCAGCGAAATAAAAAATTTAATTAAAACTGCTTGCAGCTACAGAGAAAAATAATTTGATTATGTTTCAAATAAAAGGATAGTCGCATTAAATTTATGGTGAGAGAGCAATGCCCAACACGTCATTCAAAAGAACAACTATTAAAAAGATGCAATATTGAATAAAACTTTTTAAAAAAAAATCTTCAACTCCAGCATTGTGTGGTGACAATGTTTTTGGTACGATTTCTTTTGGACACTGGCTCTGTCATCTTTGATTTCTTTCTTTGACGGTCAATTAACGGCGTGTCTAAATGGATATGGCTTGTAGACTAGGCGTATTCATTTCGGTCACTTCACTTCCCACTGAACAAATTTCGCGTATCGGCTAGAGTAATGTGGGATTTCTAGGCACTATTTAATCTAACATGACAGGACTACTTAACTAACTTTAACAAGATATCACGTATCTGTGTTCTTTCCATTTTTTACCACACTACTGGAACAGTTCATTAAAATAGTTGTCAAAGTTCCTAACATCTAGTCATCTGAATTTGATACTTTTTACATTATACTGACTAGTTATTGCATAATCTAATACGACAGAATTACTTTAAATCAACAAAAAGAAAATTTCAGATTCTGTGTTATTCAAATTTTTATGCCGCACTTCTGGAAGCATTTATCGAAATAATTGGCAGGCCTCCTGACAGTCAACTAAATATGATTCTATGTACATTCTACTCACTATTTCTTAATTAGATATTGATGTTTTGCCTGTCTTCTCTATTATCACATTCGCCTAGGCTGATATTGTTCTCGACATTAATATTTTAATCTTTAATAAAACAACAGCTAGAACAACGAGGACATAATTTTGGCTCAACATATGTTCCATAATGGTGCGATGGATATTTGCCACACACAGGGATAAGTTCGTTATTGTTAGGAATCTCGTAAAATTACCATGTATATACACCATATACCTAGATACCAGGCGGATGCGTTGATATTGTGCTCTGAGGCAATAGTTGAACGCCAAGTCAAATTTCCCCAGTAAAAACAGGGTTGTTACGTATGTATGGATGACACTTAGGTTACTACCAGAATTGACGTTACCATTCGGTGGATGAATTACCGTCAAAAAAGTCGTATGTCCTTACTCTGTATGACAGTCGAGAGGTTCGGTATCTATCCCAGCTGCTAGGCTTACAATGTTAACAAGTACCACATGACGAAAATTGATTGAACGCTGGATTGAGCAGCATATACTGTCTTAGTGTGTTGACCGCTTAGACCACGGGGTGAGTGAACTGTAAATAAGTATTCATCAGTTCCTTCATTTTTGTTTCCACATGCTTGGAGTCCTGACAGGAACAATTAGACCTTAAGTGATATAGCCTAATGCAAAACTAGAATATGCAGTGATTTACAGTGAATTCTCTGGCTTTAGTGATTATCTGTGTTAATCTTTGTCATTTTCTTTATAGCTACTAACGTTCGCGTATGAAGCGTGGTGGGTGAGCAGTAACGCGCCAGCTTCGCTTTCGCGAGGATTCGGGTTTGAGTCTCCACCCGGCCTTCCAGATTTGTGTTTTCATGATTTCTCCATATTGTTCCAGGCGAATGCCGGAATGGTTCCTTCAAAAGGCAGTGACTTAATTCCTTCTTGTTCCTTGCGCCCTCTCCTTTCCCGCCTCTAATGATCTCGAGTCATAGATAAAAAAAAATATAAAAAAAACGTTCGTGACACAAATGGATCTATTTTACCTTTGGTTACGATGTGCGTTTAAGTTTTGTATGGCTTTAAACCTCATCCACGTCGAGGTCATTAGAAGAGGAAAAGGACGGGGGGGGGGGGGGCAAGGAACGAGGAGTAATTCGGCCACTGCCTGTTGAAGGAACTATCCTGCATTAGTCTGGTGTGATTTCGGGAAGCCATGGAAAACCGAAATATCAATATCCAGATATAGATTCGAAACTGTGTTTCCTCTCACCAACTTCGCTTAGTGAAAACATAAAAGAAACCATCATCAGGGAGAAAAGGCCTTTGGAAGAAATAAAATGATCGTCTTTCTGTGGTACATTGAAAACAGAGAGAGGGCTTATAGAACGATTAACAAATTTTCATCAATTGTCGACGCGCCCTAAAACCTGAACAAGTTATCATAACTTGTGGAACAGAATGTGTATCTGAAATATAACAACTACTTTTTGAAATTGAGTTAAACTACGGTTTCACAACTTTCTTTTTTTATCACGCTCCTCTTCCGTCAATATGAAACTTCCTACACCCACTTTGCGTTAAAAGAAACTTACCCTATACCCCACTAATATTTTATTATTATAAAGGTAAATGTCTACTTCTCATTACTATTAATGACACCTTAGAGAATCTCAGTAAGTATGTGATGTTAGAAAAAAGGTTTCCAACTCTAAGAGGAAGTGAAGGGGAGTTAATACTTGCGACGGTGTAAGGTTCCACATAGGTGGCGAAGCTACTTCCCCCCCCCCCCGCCCCCCCCATTGAAATATCTTCGCACCCTCTCCCCTGTTTTGGGAACCTAGAAGAATACTCTATAAACTATATAAGAATCAAGTGGCTATAATAAAAGTAGAGAATCACGAGAACATGCATCAGTTAAAAAGCGTGTGAGACAAGGTTGTAGTCTATCCCCGTTAATATTCAACTTGTATGTAGAAGAAGCAATAAAAAAAAATTGAAAAAAATCCATGTGGCATAAGTGTTCAGGGAGAAAAAATCAGTATGTTACGATTTCCTGATGTGATTGTCTTGTTAGCAGAAAGGGCTGAGGATATTGAGGAATTACTGAATGGCACGAACAAAATACTGAAGAAAGATTTTGGTCTGAATATAAATCAAAACAAGACTAAAGTGGTGGAATGTAGCAGAAATGATACAAATACTGGCAAATTAAATATAAAAATAGGATCGGATGCCATAGGAGAAGTAAGTGAATTCTATTACTTGGGAAGCAAAATTACAACCGATGGCTGAAGCAGGAATGATGTTAAAAGCAGAATAGCACTAACAAGAAGAGAAGAGACTTGATGAAAAAGAGAAACCTTTTAGTTTCAAATATTGATCTAGGAATTAGAAAGAACTTTTTAAAAACTCTGTTTGTGGAACACAGCACTTTATGGTAGCGAAACATGGACTTTAGGAATACCGGAAAGAATGAAAATTTAAGCATTTGAACTGTGGTGCTACAGAAGAATGCTGAAAATTAAGTGGACAGACAAAGTAAGAAATGAACGAGTTTTGGAAATGATGATTGAGGAAAGAAGTTTGTGGAAGAAGCTTTCAGAATGAAGAGACAGGCTGGTAGGTCATATTTTGAGACATGTTGGATTGGTTAATTTGTTAGTGGAGGGTAGTCGAAGGTAACAATTGTAGAGGAAGACAGAGATATATGAAGCAGATAATTGAGGACGTGGGTTGTAAGGGGTATGTAAAAATGAAGAGGATAGGAAGGGATGGAGGATTGCATCAAAAGCAGTCGAAAGACTGACGACAGCAAAAAAAAAGTAAACTCTTTGAAACACCCTTTATACCCTGTGTTTTGGAACCCTATTTACACTGAGTAAAGCAGGGGTATTAGTCTGCCCCTTGGCAGCACTTTGATCTTATGTTATCGCCGCGTTTGACTTACCGGCGGTCTCCTGAGCATGGCCACGGCCTGGCTGAGCTGGTTGAGGTTGAGGGCGGACTCCATCTCCTCTGGTTTCCACTCCGCCGTGTGTTGTCTGCTGAATGGACACCGCAGAGCCATCTCGGCAAGCAAGTCCCTCCAGCCGTAATATCAATGTTCGAGCCGTTCTAACCTACACTCCTAACCATTCAGATATATCACGTGAATACTCGATTTGTTTCCCTTCACTACTACTCCAAACAGTTACGTACATCTGATGAAACCATAGAACGAAGGGCTGAAATGATTCTGACGTTCTCTGATCTATCACTAGATTTAACCTGTTTTTATTTTTAACATGCAAAATAAAGAAAATTTAACATTTCTAGAACATATTACGGGAATATCATACGTTCATTGACGATACACTTTACAAATGTTACGAAAAGTTCGATTATATTACTTCCCTTTCTGGTATTGACAAAAACATAAATTTTATTAATAAAATATTTGTATTCCGTCAAAAAACAGCAATTATTTCGGTAATAGACTGTAATAATAGTCATATTTAAGAAACATAAAAAATAAAGCGTTTGCAAAATCCTGTATTTATTGCGCAAAATGATCCATTCTGATTCGTTTCTAAAGCCTCGAATATTTTCCTCTGTAATAGCGCGGTATGAAGCAGTGAGCGGGTAGCTTTATTACAACGGGAGCGGAGTCTGGCAGGAGCCCCCTGCTACGCGCGAGTCAGACCACCCGCACCACACTGTCCCACTAGCCGCGAGCGTCGCGACGCGGACCGACGCCTGACAACAGGGTGCGCGGCGCCAGGCGTCGCGCCGGTACGGACACGCAAGCGCCGGGGTGAATACGTCCGGAGTATTGTAATAGACAGAGAGTTTACTTTTTTGTGTTCTGGAACACATTGATATGAACAAAGTAGGGTTGTAGTAATAGGCTGTAGACAATGAAAACTGCAGCAGCAGCAACGATCTGCATATTCTGGAATTGATTCAATGTAGCAGACCAAAAGTTCTGTTGGCTCCTCCCAGAGGATGTGTAATATACCTGAAGACACTCATTTTCCTCTCTCCTATAGTGAAGATAATAATAGGCGAAAAATTTGTTGAATACCTCATAACAAAATTTAAAGCTCGCTGTTGCATCAGTGTCCTGTAGTTTTGAATGCTCTCTTTTGGTCAAAGTAAACATTAGAGAGTTTAAACAGGGTACACAACATTAAAAAAAAATCACGAGAAGAGCACGTAATTTTCTTACAGTCAATTTTGCCAATAAATTTAGTCTTGTACCCTTTTTACAAGAATTCTTTAACTTTGTTTCTTTTTTAACTAGCCTGCTTCATTTTTTATGGATTTTTAGGTTTGATTTGTATATTCTTCGCATTCGCCCAATTTTCAAATTCGCTAAGTCGACAAAAGATTCAAATTTTGTGATTGCTCGAGCTGTGCGACCTTGTGGTCATCTAACTATTTTTTACATTCCAGATGTCGACTAAATGTCTGAAATATTGTAAGCATTGAATTTTAAGCTGTTATATAAAGGTTACAATTTTTTTATATTAAATTAGGAATTGGTTTTCCCGCGCCATACTACTTCCGCATGCATTTGCACTAGCTCGCAAATTCTCAGGTAAAAACCAGTAATGAACAGTTCGCGATCGTAAATCCCAGGCTGAATAAAAACTTTCTCTTAGTTTATGCCAGGTGTAATATATAGGTTTCTGCTGTCTTATGAAACATGATTCCAAAAATACAAAAAGGACAAGGTAAGTTAAATTTAATGCTGGTTCAGTTATTTATACTAAGACTCCTATCATAGATTCTTTTTCTTAACAAATAGAAATTGTGTGTTACACGCAAGAAGTGCCAGTATGACGTATAAATCACTTCCGTCGCCATCCAGATAAAACAACCTGCCTGGTGGAGTGATTTCTCCCACCTCTTCTAGCACACGGTTTTAATAACACAAGCTGCTGTTTATATAAATTTCGAAAAGCTTGTTAGAATCGACCTCGTCGATCGAGTATTGACAGTCGATGACAGCGTATAGCAGGGAAGATGTTATTGCCACATAGGTTTAAAAAAAAAATGCGAGCCGAGGGTTCTGGCGTGGATTTTACACTTTTATTCGCCAGCTGGAGTCCTGGGATTTAGGTTATAAGTGCTACCTGCTACGTGTGTTCGGAAATAACTTTATTTAAAAATTGGTAAATTACCACAAAAGGAAAGAAATATTGAAAATCAGAGCTGAAATCAACGTCATATTATTTTGAATTTCTTTTTCATTTTCCTCGTTAATTTTTGTAGCGTAAAAGTGCGAACTATTTTTCTAAAACTAACTGCTGTTAGTGGAATTTTAATTTATTAAAAACACGCACATGAATCACCTAGCAATATTTGGCTCCTATTCGTGTAGCTGGAAGAAGTTGTCTTATGACGTGAATAGTAATTACGGCTTACACTTTCTCTGATAGGGGTATGTACACTCTTTGGCAAAAAAATTGACTGTGGGCGTCTGAGACTAAGTCCCTTATTTCGCACAATGTGGCATCATTGCGGGTATTCAACTCAGCGCCATCTGTTATTCATTTCCTTAAGTCAATGCCTGAACAAACTCTCCAGTGATGCCACATAGTGCAAAATAATGGACTTAGTCTCAGGCACCCACAGTCAATTTTTTTGCCAAAGAGTGTACATTCCAGTAACAACAACCTTCACGAAACCATTCTACTATCAAATTGCTATAATTCGTAAACTGAAGCACCAAATCTTAACTTCTATATGTCAATTTTTAGATGAAAGATGCCCGTTTCTAACTTAATTTGCGAAGTTTTCTCCACTGTTTCCGATCACTGCAGAAATAATCGCACAGAACGTCTAAATTACGACTTCAGTACGTGCCAGACTTTCAACCAGACAGATTTTCTGTCTGTTCTGGTGAGATCTAACAATTTAAATTGAAAGATAGACATCGTAGCTACAATATCATTCTAAACTATATGCTGCTCTAAAACAATTAATTAATTAAATTGTAATTGAGCACAAGTTTAGGTAACAATTTCCCTAAACACCCATCTTCCCCTTTTCCTGCACCCACCTACATTTTCCCTGTACAAATTTTAACTTTAATCTCTTTCAACGTTTTTGGTAAATTATTCATCATTTCCTTTGGTAACAGGGTCTTGGTAGAGGGACTAGAATCAGAAAGGACTCGACGTGGGAAACGAAAAGTGCCTAAGTCTCTAGAATAATTGATCAAAACCAAACGAAAATACATGGCAGAAGCGGAGAGAATTAAGAACTATATACTGAGAAAAAAAAAATTGGCACTGAAAAATTTGGTTGAAAGAAAGTACCCGGGTAAACTGAACAAAATTAAAACGTTGCTCTCTTCAAAATGAGACGAAATCGATAGCAATTGTTATCTCTACCGATTCAAAACAAATTATTGCGAAACAATTTGGAAGGAAACTTTCCCACAATTGATGGTCCGCCCGTCAGTGTGGCTTAGTGCATTATGGCGATGAATGTTGGATCGTATAGGTACAGAAGGCGTGGTACTCGCACACATCAGTGCACACAAATCATAGTTACACGTTTCACAGATAGATGGCAACACATCCGGTTCCCCGTCGAACTACGACATACCTATCAAACAGGTAGCCTAACAAAGACGCTTCCTTTGAAAATACTATAACAGACCAGACTAAGGTTGGAAATTGGCATAGAAGAGATAGAATTGATGGTCCTGCAAACGAGTAGCTTACTGCAAACGATGAACTAACCGCAAGAAATATCTTAAAGGGACCACCCACTGCCTATCTTACACCATGTTAATTTAAGCAAGTATTGGGCCCATTTGTAAAAAAAACTATTTGATGCAGGACCTTAATATTTTTATTTAATGTTACATCATGCTAGTAAAGTCAACTGTACTAAAATATACATTATACGTTTTATAGTTTTTAAGAAATACTTTTTTTAATTTATTAGTAAAAATATTAAGTTTTTTTCTGCAGAAAATGTTTTTTGTGAAAATCCTAATGGTGGAATATTAATGCTTGTAGTACCAGAAGTGGCTTTTTTTATGCAGAGTCTCAGAAAATTTCATTCAATTATCTTTCATCGTTTTTCATTTAATTGGGCTTAAGTACTGAAAATTTTAGTTTGCAGGAAATTGACTTTAAAGAAAACAACTGCTTACAAACACACTAGAACAAAACTAACAGCGTGTTTCAAAATGTATTGTTTACAAACAGCAGAAACAAGAGAATAACGAATGTTGCCCTCCAAGGATAGCCAACACACTAGGAGTCAGAAAAAAATCCCTAATATGCAATATAGGGGTTATAAAGGCCTAAAATATTTGCAGAAAATTTGGCGGGGCACCGAAATGCACGTGGTTGGAAAATGCTATTTAAATGCACGAATTTTTTTTTCAGCGAAATCCTGTTTATGAAACTTAAAGAATACCTAAATCTATCGACATATAATGAAAACCTAAAATCGATTTTTTTCGAGCTCAACCACGGGGTGGTCCCCTTAACAAATGTATATGTTTCCAAAATTACAAGATATTTAGTCTTTCAAATAATGTACGAGTTTTTATCACAGTATTCATGAAGTTGTCAACAGTGTAGTCTTCCTGCAACCTTAATCCTGAATTTTCTTGTGATGACAGAAAATCCTTTCTTGGCTTATGGTAAGACTTATATTCTGTACTGAATTCCTCAAGATATTTAGGCTTGAATCAATATAATATTCAACGCGTATCAATAAATAGTTCCAGTTCTTAATGAGCAATCAATATACTGGAGGGTTTAATTGTCTTTGCATAAGTAATCTCGAGTCCTAAATAATTTAGAGGTTTGCATAAAGAGACACTCAAAGTCCGATCAGACAGTTCGAAATACCAGGCTCAAGCAGTGATCTGGTGGATCCGTGGTTAAGGTGTCTGATTGGAGACAGAAAGGTCCCCGTTTCGTATCCCGGCATAGGCAGCGATTTTCAAAGGTCCATAACCCGACCAACACCACCGGCACAGCTTGTTATATAATGTGAAGCTCGACAGAAGCTTCTGTATTTCGGATTCCACGTCAAACTGTAGAACTCCTATAACTAGTAGGATAACCGGGTAAGTTTAGTTAGTAACGACAAGAAGCGAATTGCGCGGCGAATCGAAAACTCTGTCACTTGGCGACCACACAATCGTAGAGGATCTCCCGCCCAACAGCCTCTGTGACGTCAGGATACCGCTGACCAATCCTAAAAAACGGTAACGGTAACTGATAGTTGTGAAATGTAGGTAATAATTATAAGTATATTATAAATCATTACTGCCAATGCAATTGAGTTCTTCGTTCGTTTATTTGCTTACCCAACGCCTTTTAGTTCTTTCACAGACTTAAGCGTTTTTCTTTTTTCGCCTATGGTTTTAGGCCTTGTTGACATCAATGTCATTAAAAAGTGATTTTTTTAACTGCTTAACGTCTCTTAACAGCGAGGTCTTTAGGGAGCGTGCATAAACCACGTAGCTCCATTTTAGCTTCCTGTGAACCCCCCCTCCCCCCTCACCCCCACGTAGCTTTTGTCTCTACACCCCCCCCCCCCTTTTCCACGTAGCACGTAGCTTTTTTCCATATTGATTCCGGAAGACATTTTGTACTGTTTTCTCTTGTCAGACTATCGTAAATTACGTCCGGGGATAATTAAATGACGGAAATAAATATTTATATGCTTCTGTGTGTTCTGTATCTCATTTTAACTGTGACAAATAATATGAAAGAGAGGCCAGTGGCCTGGTTCGGAAACACCCCCCCTCCCCCCCACGTAGCTTAACGTAGCTTTCCACCCAACCCCTCCCCTCCCCCTAGATCGAGCCACGTAGTTTATGCACAATCCCTTAGAGACGGGAAAGGAATGGGAAGGAATTCGGCCATGGCTTTTGAAGGAAGCATCCCAGCATTTGCCTGGAGTGATTTGGGAAACCATGGAAAACCCAAATCTGGATGCCCGGACGGGGATTCGAACCGGCGTCCTCCCGAATGCGAGCCGAGACACCACCACTCTCGGTCTGAGTAAAAGGAACGGACGGGATTCAGCCATGGCATTTTAAAGGAACCATCCCAGTATTTGCCTGGAGTGATTTTGGGAAACCATGGACAACCAAAATTATGCCGGAGGGGGATTCGAATCCCCGTCAACGAGAATGAGACAATAAATAAATAAAAGCAAGCCTCCAGCACACATTCAATCCCTCTTCGGGAATCCAAATTTTGGTTATCCATGCTTTCCCGAAATCACTCCAAGCAAATACATAGTTGGTTCCTTCAAAAGGCCATGGTTGAATTCCTTCCCATCCTTATCCCCAGTCCTTTGCGGCACAGCCACCACGCTAGGACATCATTGAATTTAGCTTGTTTCTCGTATAACAGGTCATTTTCTAATTTTTGTATATGACAGTTCCACAAGGAAAAGGTAAAATCACTGAATCCGGGAGTAATGTTTAAAAGGGAAATATAACTAGATCATAATTTATACCATAACTTCTATATTCAAAATGTGATACCATAACCATGTAATAATATGTAGACTAAACGCATTTATCAGGAAAAACCGCTGAAGATGCTTCTGTGAAAGAAGTGAAACGAGTTCGATAAACAAATAAGCGAACGAAAAATCCGGAAATATTGGCAGTAATAATTCACCAAAAATTTATAACTGCTAAACGGTTATTGAAGGTTTATTTAAAATGTTTAGTTACATTCACTGTTTGGAATATATGGTGCTTGGTGATTTGAAATTTTAAGTATTAGATTACTCTTCAGCTTCGAGTATATGTTTTAAGACAGGGGCAGATCCAGGGGGGGCTAGGGGGCTCAGCCCCCCCCCTCTAAAAGTATTTGGGTCCACCTCCGACATTGTAATTTTCAGACTTTTTTTTTCTTTTTTTAGCTCCACGGATTTGAGGCTCGAGGAGGCTATAAAGACTACCCCATGACTGACTCAAGCCCCCTCCCCCCCCAAAAACCAAAATTAACTCAAGCCAAGCCTCCCCCCAAACAAAAGTCCACTCAAGCCCCCCCCCCCCAAACCAAAATCATTTTCCGCCCCTGTTTTAAGACCACAACGAGGGCGGGCATATTGCGTAGACGACGTGATCTCGTCAGAGGGGTTCCCAGCACCCAGCAGTCAGTCACACCGGAAGGCGGACGGCCGTTCCCTTCCTGTGCTGCTCTGTGCGTAGGTCGCTTCCGGTGCTCGCACGCAGCACAGACTGTACCGGAACACTGCAACATTCATAATACGGGATATTCGTTACACAACACCAGTTTGTTGAAGTGACTGCGTTCCGCAGACAGAAAGCTGTGAACTTAATTTTTACTTTAATTTTTAGTTTTTGCTTTGGTTGTATCAAGTAGAAGGCAATGAGGTCTTCGCGGGTTTACCGCCGGAGTGAGTTGTGCCCGTAACTATCCGTCGGACAACAAACCATTACAGGTGTGTTCTTACCTAAGGAAGATGGCAGAGTTAGTCGCAGAAATGTGTTTTCACGACACAATCCAATAGTACACCCGTGAAAATTTGATTGCAATCATACGCCGAGAATCATTTCTTCCAGTAGGCAGTAACTTCAGTGTTTTGTAGAAGGGGCTGAGTAGATAAAGATTTAACCAGGAACTCATACCAGGCGCGAGACGAATGCTAAAAAAAGTAGGTAAAAATATAAAGAGTTACTTTTCCTAGATTTTAATTTTCTACAGCTATGTACTATAGCAATGAAAACCGAGGGTGGTGGGTGAGCGGTAACGCTCTGACCTCGCATTCGGGAGGACGAGGGTTTGAATCCCCATCCGGGTATTCCATGATTTCCCAAAATGCCCGAATGCTGGGATGCTTCCTTCAAAAGTCCATGGTGGAATTCCTTTCCGTTCTTTGCGCCCCCTCCCTCCCCTCCTCTAATTACCTCGACGTCTAGAAGGCGTAAAGCCATAAAACACAAAAAAAGAAGTCATAAAAGATGTACTGTTTTAGTTGTTGCATTCCTGTAACTGCAAGATTTGCTACCACCGACTTCATTGCAAACACTTAATCTTGCAAGCATCTCCTGGTACACTCGCTCGAAAATAACCTGTGTGTGTTGAATTCAACGTCATGTGATCGTCTTACAGTGACGTAGGAATCCACGTCTTGTCAACTCGAATGGTCTATCATTAACTTGAAACATATGTTTTAAAGAGGAGAATTAAATAAACTCTTGATTGTATTTGTGTGTGTTGTGTTGTTGTTTCTAGGCCCTCATTATTCGTGTTAGGCCACGCACGTAGAGTCGCCTAGAAACGTTGGCAGGATAGTCGACACGACGAGATGATAATAATTTGATCCCGTGCACAGCGTGGCCGGCGATGGAAAGACCCTTAGTCTGAAGTATCGCAACGAAACTTTAGGTGAGAATTTTAACAAAACACAAAAATATACTCCAAATGAGCAGAATGCGATCTAATATGAATTCATGAGCGAAAAGAAGGATCTTAATGCGACGAGCTGGCAGCCGATAAAAATTGATGTCATGTTGCGATTTTTCTGTGAACAGAGCATAAATTCCTTTGTGTGTTCGGGCTTGTTAGTTTGTGAATTTGAAAGGCCAAAGTTGGGAAAAGCCTAACCATCTTCCCAGGTAATTACCGAAAACAATCTATAAACCTTTATCAGGCAATTTATGGCGCGAAATTTCCTTTGAGTCCAGTAATGTGGCGCTAAAATAAGCTCGACTAAAATCAAGCCTGGAAAGTTTTTTTTAAAGCTGTATTTAGAGTATTTACCCAGCTTATATTTTTCCTGTCGAATTAACATTTTTACTATTTTCAGGATGATGTGATTGGACAACTAATCAAACAATTTGTATCAAATGTGGTGTCTAAAGTAACAATTGTAGGGCTTCATTACCTGTGCTTGTAGTTCTATTACAAGAACTATTTTCAAGAGCTCTTTTCCTGCAGATTGATTCTTGATCATTCTTATGAAACTACACTCGTTTAATAGAACGCAATAAAAAAATTCTCAGCAGTGAATGAAGGTAATCATTAGTTGTAACACTTCCTTCTTTAACACGCTCGTGACCTTACAAGCACTTCTCAACTACATACCATTAAGTTAAGTTTAGTCAAAATTTGTCAAATGTACGTTTTACTATTATATAAAAATGGAGAGAGAAAAAAGTTATTATTAAACGCTACTTGTTGTATATTATCCTATTTCCGCATACGTTGCTACTACTACATTTTACTTCAGCCTGAAGAAACAAATTAATTTGCTAGTAAGTGTGCAGCATCTTCACTACACTTGATTTTTAAGTAAACTTAATATTTTATCGTTTACGACGTAAGTATTAACTATATTGTCAGGATTCCAACAACTCCCATTCGCTGTCATTCTTCCGTTTTCCAATCATTTGTCCTGTAAAACAGAAGCAATATTAGCGCGTTTTATCTACACTAATATTTTAATGCGAAAGTAACTCTATGTCTTTGTCTGTCTGCTACATTTTCACGACTAAACGTCTAAACCTATCTTGACGAAAATCGACAAGGAAATGCTATATATCATTGAGAAGGACATAGTATGCTTTTTCATGATAAATAACATATTTTGACAAGAAATTTTGAAAAATAACCGAACGGTGACAGACAGACGGTAGAGTGTGTATATGTAATGTTACATCGGTGACTTAGGGTTTGTTTCTCTAGCAGTCAGTTTGTATATGATCTGTTCATAAATATCATGTACATACACATCTTATTATGCAGTACAGATAGACGTGAAAAAAAAAGCATTCTTTCTGCTGTATTATCAGAAGTTAACGACTACTTTATTTAACAATCCTTCTAATGCCCATAGCATTTACCACAACTTTTGCTTAATAATCCTTTGACATTTACACAGAAACCACTATCGAGAAAAATAAAACCTCAAAGGATTCCTTATTACCTCTTCTACCTCATAAAACTCTTATTACAGATCATCATCACATTTCGCTGGAGCCAGCATATTGCTGCTGCATTAATGGATGAGTTGTGATGTGCATTGTATTTATTTAAGAGTTATTATTGTTACGGTTTTCGCTTCGCTAAATATAATTCTGTTAACCTTTCCACGAAACAAAATCAACACTGCTCCAGGCAGTTTTCAACGTGAACTTCTAAGACTTTTTAAGAGGTGCTGAATTATTAATTGTGCTACTTACCGCATAAGTCAGTGATTTTGGAACTTTTGTAAAATGATTTAAACTCTTCTTCCTTTTCTCAAATAGTACCGAATTGGGTTTGAAACAAGTGGTGACAAAGGAGAGGAACCGACCAGATTTACGATTTTTACTGGCATCCAAACTAAGACCTTCCATTTACTGACGCTGCTAATTCTCATGCCTACGGTGACCTCAATTGCTGTTTCAGTGTTAGGGTAATCGGTGTTCTCCTTGAGTCGCCATGCAATCTGAAATTCGCACCGGGTAACATATGCGAGAATCAGACACCACTGGCTTCACTATATTAACATCATTTCTCTGTACTCTCGTCTCTCGCAAACGTACGTCACCAAACACACTCAAAAACACAGCAGTGTTCGTAAATTTTAATCCACAGCATTTCTTGAGCATACACGGGAGGCTCGCATAGACCGTCAGTCACAACCAGTCAATAAGTGCGTGAGGGAAGTGAACGCAGATCAGAAAACATGGGGCCTGCATATTATTTACGTCCATTAATTTTTTTATTTTGTCCACAAACTGATTTATTGGAAAGACAAAATATCCCATTGATTTGCCAGGCTTTCTACATACGTAAAAAGTCTGCTAGCGATTTTTTTTTGTTTTTTTTTTGCAGTTCTCAAACTGTAATTTCTTATTCAACTCTTGGCTGTCTAATAATTTTTGTGTAGTATTTGCTGATTTATGCATACCGTGTAATGCAGAAAATACAACATTATCTGTTTAGTTCACCTTGCTAAATGAATTCTGTTACTTCCTTCTTCTGTTCTTTTCTCCGTAATCATTTCGCTTATTCCTTGAAAATGTTGCTAATATTGGTGGGTGAACGGTTAACGCTCGAGCCTGACACTAGAGAGATCGTGGGTTCAAACCGCGGAAGAACCATCCATATTTAGATTTTTCATAACTTTCCAAAATCACGCCAACGGAATGTCAGATTGCTATTTTCATATTGCCATGGCCGAATTCCTTCCCGTTCCTTACCCTCAATTCTCTTCTATCTCTAATAATCTCACTGTCGACGAGCCGTAGAGCCCCATAAAAATTTAAATGCTATAGAAAATTTTAATCAGTGCTGATGAGTCCAAATCAACTTCAACCTAAATTTTAATTTCGACATTGCTGTTTTCGAATTATTTTCTACGACATAATGTCAGAACCACCTATATATGCTTTATATCTATTGTTCCGTTTCTCTATAGTGTCTTATATCTTTTTTATGCCGTAATATGTAACTGTAACTTCCTTCAAGGTGGCATTATCATTGATTTTACATTACAATCTCCAAAATACCCCAAGTCTTTAAGTTAATCTGAATACAAATGCAAGGAAATACTTGTTACGTACAGGTCCATCAAATTAAAAATTCTGAGATTTCGTTACGTTTCTTCAAAATTCTTTTGCTGTCAAATATGGGAACATTTACATAGGGTATAAAATGTTTACTAGTCTGGTAACTGTGTAGCATTAGCAGAAGAAAATCGTGTTTGCCAAAACTTGGTGGGAAGACGTCCCTATCGTTCTTATGGAGAGATATATTTGATAGCCTCTCTTTAGGGGAAGAGACCAGTTTATTGTAGCGGATGGCCCGAATTCGGAACATCTTCTGTACTAACCATTACTTGTTTGTGGAGTGCGGTTAGTTAACTGGAGCAATGCTGTAAACATACATTTGTATTCATAGCTTCAAGGCTGTATGCATTTTTAAGAATCAATTAATTCGGTTGTGTATCTCACACAGCGAATATTCCTCTGACCCAGCTTTCTTAATGTTTCGACCAGCCTCTGAGAGCATTATCAGGAAGATCAAATTCTCGCATAGCTTAATAGACACCGATGGTATGTATATCTTCGTTATTAATGACGAAGTGCGGATATACTACCGCCTAACTACTGGGTAATCCTTCCAGAAAAAGTGTACCTAGATTTTTACAGTGAATCAGAACTACGGAAAAGACCTAGCGAATGCCGGGATGGTTCTTTCAAAACTTCATGGCCGAATTCCTCCCCGTTCCTTGACCCAATCCTTTCCCGCCTCTAATGACCTCGACGTCGACGAGGTGCAAAACCATAAGCTAAAAAAAAGAATACTTTTTCATTTATAATATCAGTGTTGATGGAATCATTTGATCAGATGTTAGCGATTGCGCACATCGTAGTTAGCTAGAGAGAGAGAAAAAAGTTTTATGACTTTGTTGGTCACTTGACACTTTCAATTTGCTGTGCATGCTCTTCTGACGATGTCACCCTAACCTAACCTGGTAATCCTACCAGCTATAGGAGACCTACAGTTTTACGTGGAATCCGAAACACGGAGAGTTCTAGCGTATTTCGCATGACAAAGGAAATGTTTTACAGAGGGGAAGGTCAGTGTTTTGGGCCGTAAAACTTCCAGCCCAGCCCGGGATTCATACCGGGGGACCTTACGTTCCCCAACCACCAACCACCAACCACGCACCTTAACCTACAGAGCCACAAAACAGATCACCAACGGCATACGCAGTTAGAGATGATGCACGCGATATGCCACCCGTGTATTCTTCACTGAGCGGGAGCTTCAGACGATGGCCTAGACTTGAATCTAAATGTCGGATAAGTTGGAGGAGCAGACAAACGTAACGTGACATACTGCAAAGACTTCACCAGTGTTAATACGAGCGCTGCTAAGACCACAAAAACCTGTTATACCTATTTTTCTGTTATCTCTGGACATCGTGCCTTGTGGTCCAGTGAAGCGGTTGTTGCCCGGTGGCAGCGAGGTGTGGCGGTGTCGTCACGTGACGTCAGCGTGACCTTGAGAGGGGACGCCTAGCGGGCAGGCCAGTACTCCCACACAGCTCGGCGCAGCCTTTTAACTCTGCATAAGAGCAGTGGAAAAGCCTTGCATCCAGCGACAACTCGGCCGATCATACCTTTACGACGACTGCCTGGCTAATTATTGGATTGTAATACTTAGTTTTTACTGTCTGAAATTGCAGCATTGGGGAAACAATATTGTAACAGTAGAAGAGTTTTATTTTCTGCTTGCTGTTTTATTTTTCCAGAAGGCTTGAAGTAGTTTTAAGACTTTTTAAGTGAAATATTTGGAGTAGTAAATCTGCGATCTCGTGACGTCACCAAGATGCTACCTGTTGCGCGTGCCACCATCACGCCACCTGTTGCGCCTATGATATGCGCGTTTGACGCTTTTCGCAAATTTTTTATACAAACACACAGTTTTTACCCGATTTTGATGGAACTTTGCATACGTATACTTTAAAACAAATAGAAAAACACTATTACGTTTGATTTACGGAAACATAAAACCTTCTCCTCCTTTCCCCTCTGACATTAATTTCTGTCACCGTTGTTATTCGAACCCGCAGTTTTTATCAGATTTTGAGTATGGTTAGCTCACGTATACTTCAACTCAAGGTGGTCTGGTAGCTCAGTTCTCTCTCCGGTTGCGCGTTCAAATCCCGCGGTGAGTAGGAATTTTTAGGAGTTGTATTTGATTATATGAGCTATGCTGGGTTCTGATTCCACGCTAATCTGCAAGCCCCTGAACAAAGAAATTAGCCTTCTTGCCTCTAACACAATAGCTTGGTACATTTCCTTCGGGGAGAATCGACGAACCGTCGGGTTGTGGTCTAAGTTAGATTTTTAGCTTTTGAAATGAAAACTTCTTTAGGCCCGTTGGTCGATTTTTGGATGGGTAAAAAACTTATGAGTTCGCATTACCGACTTGCTAATGATAACAGTATATCTATTGCTGTCTGGTGGCTTAGTGATTAAGGTGTCTGACTAGCAGACGAACCGTTTCTGGTTCGAATGTTTGTCTCGGCGGGTATTTTCATAGACCATTAACCAGATCTCCATCTCTGGTATAGCTTCGTAATGTGAAGTACGCCATCCTGATCTGGGTTTTCCATGGTTTCCCCAGATCATTCCACGCGAATGCTGGGATGGTTCCTCACAATAGACCATGGGTGCCTCCTACCATATCCCGTATATCCCTTCCAAACTATTACCTTTTCGGATAGGTGCAATGCACCCTCTGCCACACACTTTTAGTGAATCGCAGCGTAATAGTAATAGTAATAGAACGCTTCCGTGGTTAGGATCCCACGTTAACCTGTAGGTTGTACCTGGTAGCACTATCGGGTAAGGTTAAGGCGGCTAAGACAAGGGCGAAAAGCGCAGTCAATAGAAACGCTGTCACCAGGTCATTACGTCCACACGAAATTATTATAATTTAGTATATGTGTAGCTGTAAATATGACGTTCTGTACGTATGATATTAATAGTTTTAAGATTTCACTTCTGTCGAAAGTCCAAAATGACTGTCAATCGGTTTTATTTATTTATTTTTATTTTTTAATGGATATCGCCTCTGCGTGTATCCGTATGGAAGCCCATTCGTGAGACATTTCTGTGACAGAAAATGTTGCATAACGCTGTCCAGTTACGATTGAGAATATGTCTTTGAGAAGTTTCTTTTCTCATAATTTTTCTCTTCCACTTACAGATATATTATTCGAAGTTTGGTACCACTGCATGTGTCGTTGTCTACTAGAGTTCTTTGTGTTCATGTTACTTCTGACGATTGCGTCATCTCAAACTCAAATAGTATCAGCGTTTCAGCTGTACAATCAGAGATATAGAGTTTATCAAGCGACACTGGAATCAAGTTGAAATGTTTGCGTCACGATGTTGTGAAACACTGGTTCGTTGTTATCTGAAACAGTGCAGACTATTCTTTTTAGTACCTATTGCCCTTATCTCCGTACTTATTCTTTTCTTAAGTTACGACAAATAAAACTATAAAGTAGTAATAATATGATGATGTGAGCCAAACCACACCACCGAGACGATTTTCCTTATTCATACGAACAAATAATAATAAAAAAATGTTGCAGATAAATTTAACTACTGTTCATTTTACATCATTTGGTAGGTCAGATGTATAATTTTGCTTATACATGAATGGGTAGGCCTACTATTTTCTTAATGAAACAAGATAGTTTTTTTTCATTTCAAAAAGATTTTTATTAATTTTTGCCATAGAATCTAACCAAATAATTTGATCGGAGTGTTCTCTTTCACGCTTCTTCTATCTCGATAGTTTTTGGGAAATATGAATAATTTTGCTGTTTTTGACGCTCTAATAAAATTACAACAATGACGAAATGCAGTCTTAAAGATACAATTAGTTTCCTGGTACGCAATACTACGAAGCAAAGCTTAATCTATACCAGGCAAGCTAAATTAGAATCATTTAAGAGGAACAAAACGTTTTATGACATTTTCATTCGAACTCCGTTTACCTTACTTAGTTTTCAAACGAGTTTTCCACATTTGAGCATAAAATGGACGTGAAGTGAAAATAAAATGATGAAAAAATGATGAAAAAATTATCAAGTTGTAGCGTGTCATATTTCAATTTCCTAGGATTTGCCGTAAAAAAAAAAAACCGAGTTTTTTTCTTGTCAGCCAGTAGAAAGATGAGGCAAAAAATAAATCAGTGTGGCAGTATTATATGGAAATAGACGTTACTTCTGAAAAAAGTAGACTTTGGCACAAAAAATATACTTATTTTGATTTTAAGTTTATTTTTAATAAAATCTAAATAATTATAAATTTATTTTTCCACTTACGCATCCACAAAGATGACTTCCGTTACAACCCTACTTCATACCCCCATTCATATAATGATCAATTCTAATCGTTGTAATGACTCAACTTGACACCCGGGTCCCATTTCTTATATCCGTCTTAAAGGTGGTATTTTTTTTTTTTTTTTTTTTTTTTTTTTTTTTTTTTTTTTTTTTTTTTGTAATTGCTGTTAGCATTTAATGTTCTAGCAGTATTTCGATGAAACCGCCTTATTTTCACCAGGCAGATTCATCATTTCAAACTTCATTTGCCCCATAGTTCTCCAACGGCAATTTTCTCTGGATGTATTGATAACCAAATATCGAAGAATGGTACTACATAAAGTTAATTATCTTTAGTAATTAACGACATGTCAACAATTTTATGATTAGATATAATTAACAATCCTCATTTATTAAATGCTTAAGCAAATCACCCAAGTAACCACATTTAGAATTAACGTGAAGAGGGAACAGTTGAAGCCAGATGAATTTTGTAAATACAACGTTACATCATATTTACTGCTCAGCCATTTTAAAATGCAAATGATAGTGTTTTTACTCTCCGACTCGTTGTGTAAAAAGCTCATTTAAAATTAATTTACATCTAATTAATTATACTTGCCACATAAAAACCTTGTAAGTGATCACAAAAAGAACAACGTATCTAAAGTTTGCGATTGGAATGTCGTGCTACAGATGGTTGATGCAAATTAAGTAAACAGATAAAGTACGAAATAAACTGGTTCTAGAAACCATGGCTGATGAAAAAAAGTTAATGGAACAATGTTACAGCAAGAAGAGACATGGTGGGTCACATTTTAAGACATGAGATGAAAAAATTATCCCTGGGTATGAACAATTAAAGTATTGCAGCAAGTCAGTCAAGAGAATAATACCGAATGAAATAGAACCTGATATTCGATATCGTTGTGGACTACCGTTAGTAAAACTCAAGAAAGAAAAATTTGTTTCTTTTGCTTCACGACTTCTCATTATAACATTACAAATTTCAAAAAGATCACCATGACATTGCTAGCGGGCTATTCCATCTAAACATTCACAGAGAATTATTTTGCATTTTCCACAGCCACCTCTACATCACCGAAAGTACGACTACCAAATATTAAATACGCTTTTTCATAAATTAGTGGCAAATTAATTGGTTCGTAATTTTGCTATAAAGTTTGTACCAATCATACTAGACTCCACGACAAAGTTTGCTTAGTTACAATATTACATCAAACGAAGAGTAAGAAAAAATGTATGTTCAGCCGACATATGGGAAAAAAACCTTGAAAAACTGCTACATAGAATCTGATCACACCGAGTGTGGTGTATGAGCGGTGACGCTCTGGGCTCGGATTCAGGTGGACGGAGTTTCGGATACCCTCCAGCTATCTAAATAACAATAGTTTACAGAAATCACTACAGATGATTGTCGGAATGGTTCCTTGACAGGACATTGGCCGAATTACTTCCCGTTCTTTGTCTCTATATATTTCTTGGCTCTAATGACGTCGCAAATGTGTAAAACCATAAGAAAAGTGAAAGAATCTGATCAGTTTCAATGCTAGTGACCGCTTCGTAACGTAACTTCTATAAAAATCTAAAAATCCTTTTTTCGACTTTAGCAACCAGCTTCAACTTATACATTGATGCTACACATGATATATGGATTTTACGAAGTCTTTATTAATTCTCTGTGTACGTGTGTTTTTCAAGTATTTGTTTCGACAATAATACATACAACGCAGGACTGACACAACAGTAATTACAAACACCCATGCCCCAGGCTAAACTGGAACCGGCAACCGTAGCAAATCAAGGCCATTTCGTTATCTCCTACGCTGACAGGCTCGGCTTTTATTATAGTTAGTAAAACTGATCTACGATTCCGTCAAAATAACTGCTTGTTTCCTGCGAACAGTAAGATAACACGAAATCCAATTTCATAGCTACTTCTCAACTAACATGAGGCTTTTATTCATGAGATCTTAGAGATCCTATAAGTTCGTGTCCTGATAGAGAAAAATAAATATTACAATCGTGCGAAAACAGCAAATAGTTTTTAATACTCTGTGAAATATTGTCAAAAATTTCCACATCCTGGAATGAACATCTGTTTTGTTGCAGGCGCTGAAAGCAATGAGGCGAACGTTATCTGAAATGTACAAGAGAGGAATTGGTAATGAGATTAAATATTTGTGTAAGAAAGAAAAGCTATTAAAAAACATTATGAGTTTTCAGTGGCAACACTACGGGATCGTCTCTTCGCTAATATTAATAAAAATTGGACATCAGAATTTAAACGGGGAACAACGATCAGTTAAGACGATCCCTGCGGAAGTAGATCAGGGGAGACAATTACTATTGACTGAATGAGGTACGGAACATGAGCTGCTGTCTATAGACAGAAGGTTAAATCTTTGGTAGACTGAGGAGATGTCAGGCATTCCTAGAACAACTGCAGATGGCATTTTGCAACAGTACTTGGGCATGGTATCTGTCCAAGCGTATCAGTGAATCCTACAAAATTACAATAAAGAAGCTGTACAATGGATATCGGAGTGTAATTAAAATAAATGGAAAAAATCTTTCAGAAGTTCGATGTGAAAAAGGGCCTAAGACAAGGATGCACCACTTCTGTTTAAAATATATGTATAACCAGTGGAAAAAAAAATGTAGTGGCGTGGGAATTCCTATCGGTGATGAGACGCTGTATATGCAAATGATCAGGGCTGATGCAAAACATATGTCAAGGAAACTTAAGAGGAATTTGAAAAGTTCTGACTTATGATAAACATGTTAAATACTAAGTAGATGGTAGCAGGAGAAAATCTTCTCACTGACCTCAACTTTGGAACATCTACTGTTAAACACTGGTCATACTTCAGATACCTAAGTGTTACAGTCAAATGGGAAAAGTAGTGAGGATAACTACTGCTCAACAAGACAGGACATGGGAAAAGGCTGTTGGGTGACCTAAAGTCGATGTTTTGGAACAGCAAAATTACTCAAAACTACGTTACTACTGCTTTACTGCCATATATGGTGGTGTAATGGAAAGTATCGGTACACAAAGAGATAGAGTTTGTTGTCCTTGAAATAGATTTCTGGAGACGTAGTAGTTGTACATCAAAATTAGAACGTGTTAAAAAAGACACAGTCAGCCCAAAAATGAATGTGGAAAGCACTCTCACAGACAATATAGAAGGGAAACTTCTCACATTTTTCGATCACCTTCAGTGAATGATATCAGATGGCTAAAACAATTGTGATAATTGACATCACTTGAAAGAAAGAAACAAGAAAGAAAGACGTAGAAGAAGCAATGTTAAATAGATGACTCCAGGAATACTACTTGTGGGACCTAATGCAATGCAATCGAGAAGCGGGCAACGGCGACAGCCGTTAAATGACCGCATATATATACGACTATACTTGGAGAGGAGAAAGCTTTCCGTCCATTTGGCGCCGAATGTTTTGACTGCGATCAAAGACAATGAGATGAAAGTGGTCTGCTCAAAGATCTACCCCTCTTTGAATCTAAAGCAGTAGACTATTTGTTCCATTGGATCAGACGGGCCCCTATCACTTTACCCGAGTATCAGCAACACTCATCGTAGTGGAAGAAGGCCAGTTCTCTTGTTCCAGGCTGTTCCTTGTGCGGGCAAAGGGATGGCGTCAGATTTTTGGAATTCTAGTTTTTCTTTAAAAAGCTGAAACCATAACTGGGGCATATCGTGAAGAATCTGCGAGCAACTCTCAAAGAAAGGAGACGAGGCAAGTTGCGATGTTTCAGTATGACAATGCTCTCAGATCCATGGTTGCAATTCTTGAGTGTGTGAGTTTTACTTAACACCACTACTCCGCCACTAAGCAAGCCGGTCCTATCATTCTTTCACCTATTTCAAAACCATAAAAAGTTTGTACGTTCACACCATTTTTTAAAATCATTTTGTGTAGAATGCATAAAAACATTGGACCGTCACTGGAGGTAGTTTGCGGAGTTGAGAGAAGACTATTCTATAAAACAGACCATAATATTTCTTTAAACTCATGTGCAACTGTATCTGGCCACGGATGTATGGGACGATCACGTAAAGTAAGGACCAACAACGCCATGTTCGATGGTGAAATGATAAAAAATAGAGGGGAGAAAGTCCCTAACCATAGTTAATTATTCATAATTTAAATTTTCATAATTATTTATTCAAATTAATTAATGAAAAGGATGTTTTAAATGACTATCCACGCTTGTAAGATTAAAAAATTCCAGTAAAAAATTTAATATTAGCATATTTTATAAACCATAAAAATATGATTGTAAAAGTAATTCCAATTGCCGTAATGTACACAATTAAATAATATGAGCAGACAATACATCAACAGTTTTATTTTTTTAAAAAAAAAGAGGATATGTAGTTATTATTTATGATAATTGTTTATAACATTAACCAGAACACGTAATGGAATATGCCAATGAAACTTAATGTTTTATGCCTCGCTCACAGAATTAGCTCAATTAAACTGTTATCCGCAGATATCATGGTAATTCTCAATTAATAGCTCGGAGAATTGAAACTCTTATCATGCGGATTTCTTGGCTCAGAGCGTTAGTTTTGGCTTCAGCAATGAAGATCGTAAGTGAAAATGCTATTTTAGGAAAAACTAGAAGTCTTTTCCGTCTTGTTAGCTTTTCCAGATGCCAGAAGTCCCCGGAACTATAAGTCTGCTGTCGCACTCTGTAATACCTGCAAATTTCTAAGTCAAACTTTTTTTTTTTTTTTTTTTAACCAAAGACTCCCTTTTAAAAACTTCTCTCGATGTCAGCCTTCCTCCAATACCATTTCTTGGACGAATCGGGCTCTTCTTCTTTGCACCTCCCTCTGACAGGATGGACTAGTAAGAATTTTATAAATTAAATAGTAACTTAATTTTAAACTATTTCGCTACAGGATAAAATATTTTCTGACTCCAAACCTTCTCAGAATCACTCATTTCTGCTTTTACAGATATGCTGGTCAAATCGTAAGTTTTAGATGCTTTTCATGACCCGTGGGTAATTTCTCATTTCTTTTCGTTTTGATTTTCTGTCTCTTTTCTTTAGTTGAAACTTTGTCGCGACCATTATCTGGCATGTCTTGGTTGACCGAAGTTCTCCCGAAATTCATTCACACACTGCAAAAAATATTTTGCAGAGCAATGCGTCATGTACTTGTTGATGCATTTCCCTCATTACTCCTTACGAAATCAATGTTGACATGAGTTATACCACATAAATTATTGCGAATGATGGGATGAGAGCTGGACATGGTATTTACGACTTAAACGGAAATCATTCAGCTGAGCTACTTTAGGAAAATGGTGGAAATCACATCTCTAGTAGAACTGAACACGAGTTTTAATCCAGAATATACAGAACAGTAGTGCATAGTGTAGCAAATTGAAAAAAAAAAACCCTAGCACCCTTTTTTTTCCTAAATTTGTTGTTTTTTCTTCAGAAAACCATATATTTGATAAATTATAGTTTTATTTAAGAAACTTATATTTTACAAGTGTGTTTTAAATCTTACTGAATCATATAATGTCTTACATAATGATTAATAAATATATTATATAGGTAACATAATTTTTTCATCCTCTAAATACCACATTCACTAGTATCAGCACTACCAACACTAGTTCGGTCGGTGTCTTAATTTTCCGTTTCTTCTTCTGTCTCCTCTATATCCATAACTTCAGAAGTAGTTACATTTTCTTTTACTGGTTGTTCTTGTATTGTACGCAAAAGATTTTGAGATTGCAATTTTAAATTGTGAGCAAAGTACACACTGTGCATGTAGACTGCGCCGATAGTTCTGTATTACGGTCTTTAAAGTTTGAATTTAAATCTATTATTGTACAACTTTACTTCTTTTCAATCGTTGGTTTACACCAACGGTTGCAAGCAGACGATTCATAATTACTTACAATTTAATGAGTCAATACCACTATACTCTGAGAGTTAACAAGTATACGAATATAAGAAAAATAAGGCAAAAAACCGTAGATAAATTTTAAATTCCTAATTTTTTTAAAAGATCAAATGGCGAGTATCAATCCAAACAACGGGGATTCCTTCTCGCGCAACCTTGCCTCTTCGGGAAATCCTCATTCATAAAAGAAAATTTCAGTCAATGTTGCCAATATTTTCGTAATTTTTGTCTATTGAACCAGAAAAATATAGTAGATTTAAAAATTAAGATAATTACTTAGCATTAACTCTAAAACAGTCATATTAAACGATAACTGCCTTACAAATTTGAGATGTAGTAGCTGTGAAAAAAAACGTGTCCCAGAAAAAAACATGTTTTTTTCATTTTTTTTTTTTTTTTCAAGCCAGAAAAAAACGTTTCTTTTGCAACACTAGTAGTGCAGGATTTTAACAATAAGCACCACTCCATGGTTCTGTTGACGTATTAGCAATACATTCGGTGTATAATTTATTATAGAGGCTGCCACTCTTTCGTCTGATATACCAATTAGCATATGGTTATTAACTGAAAAATTTCCAAATATTTCAGGGCAAAATGGTATTAAAAACTGAACTTACTTTTCAAAAATTATGGTTAAGAATTCTTAAAGCCAAGTATCAAAGATAGGAGATGAAGAAAAATAATCAAATATCTGAACATTCGTGCAAAAATATACTTTCGAAAAGTTGTTTCTTTTGTCTTTTAGGTGTTTAAGAATTTACTTGTTTTCCTTTTGTCTGCATTCTTTTATTGTGAAATGCTTGTTCCTTGTAGTGTTTCAAGTGCTTGCACAATGTGGAACAGGTTTACAAACAAGTAATTCCGAATTTACTTGCTCTCGGTCACCTTGCCTTCTTTACCTTTCTTTTAAGATGGTGCAAGCATCACAGGCTACATCTTCCCTTGGTACTGTTGTCAGGCATATGAAGCTAACGTTGATTATTGCTTTGACAGGTTTTATCATTTTTCAGTTGTGTTATTTTAATTCCTTACTCATGTACGAAGCAAGTTAGCTAAGGGGCCGTCCATAAATTACGTGAGGTTAAATAGGGGGGGGGGGCAAAATCCTTCATTTGCTGGTGAGAGTGATGAAAGGACGTACTAGAGAAGTGACGATATTGGGTTACAAAACTTTGGTCAGACCATTGGTTGAATATGGTGGTGTAATTTGGGGCCCACATTTTGGGTACTGAATACAAGCGTTAGAGGCCGTGCAAAGGAGAGCAGCTAGATTTGTTTGAGGAAATTATCATAGGACGCAGTGAGTATGTGATAAAGGAGCAGAACTGGGAGCCATTGGAAAACAGGAAGAGGGAGAATAGAGTGCTGGGAATGTACAGGGCGTATGTTGGCGATGATGTTTGGATGGTTAATGGCCGAAGAATTAGTAGTAGTGCATGGAAGAGGAAAGATAACCATTGGCACAAGCTGGCACTCGCTTTCAAAAGTTAGTTGGAAAATTTTGATTTGTGGATAAGAGTGTCAGGGATTGGAATCATTTACCAAGGAAAGTGGTGAATAATTTACTAAACACGTTGAAGGAGTTTAATATCAAATCTTGTAAATTGTGAAAGTTGATGTGTGTAAGAATTTAATACTTAAAGTAGGCCTATATATGATAATAGTAAAAAGAAGATGATGAAAGAGGGGGTAAATGGATGAGTAGGGAAATTGCCACTGTAGTATGTGCTCCAGAGTAATTTCATTTAATTTCAATTCAACAATTTGTTCTCAAATTATAGTTACGAACAGTTTACAAATTCTATCTCTACTTTAAAACCTCTCTAATTTAATTGAAGCATGGTTTATAATAAATATACTATTAATATGTCATGCGCTAATAACACATTATTGCTTCTGCACATTGTCAGAATTCGGATAGTATTTAGAATTTCAAATCACTTAATGACTAGCCAGTTATAACTCTGCGTGTATCTGTGCTTGACTGAACTTGCTTCCAGCTAAGAGAGTCAGTATCACATGAAAACGTTGTTGGTCGACACGGAGCGAGTGAATTCTCAGCAGTTTCAGTGCAGTAATTTAATTTTTCTGTCTTCTTTGCGACTTAACATATTTGGTAGGTCTCCTTAAAATAAAGTTAAATTACACTATTGCGTGAAATTATTACGAAAATCTTTATCTATATCTATAGAACGAAACCCGGATATATTGGTCTTATAAAAACTCGGAAACTACGGAGCATGTTTCGATGGGGTTTTCACCGTTTTGAAGCTTAGAATCTCAATTCAGTTGTTTGGCATGTCTTACGTTTCAACGTTAAATAACGCAGGAGCATTAAATGAAATTCTGAACGTATGATGACAAATCCCAAAGATGGAAGGATTAGATGTTCCATACTTCGCACTAAACACACAACTACAATGTCTCTGACCATAGCCTTTAATGAAAGCAATAAGATAAGTTTACAATAATTATTTTGCACACTAAACAAAACTTGGAGTATTCTTTCCTTTAATTCCGGATATTCAATTTTTAAACGCCATAGATAGCCTTAAAACCAACAGAGATTTTCTTTAAGCACGATCTCTGTACAATGTCTCTGGCCTTCAGCATTAGTCTTCTGTTTACGATAATATTATTCCGGATTCACTTTTGATATTCGTATAAAAGGCTGAATCTGCGGAGTTAAAGTATCTGGCGTTTCGAGCAAAATGTATATCCATGCACTTTGCAATTGAATCAAATGTGATTTTCTAATATAATCTAGCGTTGTTCAGTAATGTAGTAATGCAATTTCCTAACAAAATTAACGAAGCTTGATATACATAAATCTTTTCGGATGAATGGAAATAGTGTACGTGCAAATAAACTTCAACCCACCCGTTTCTTGGTAGGGGGCGGGTGAACCTAGGTTTGATTTAATTCTGGAAAAATTTGGCACGAATTTTATGAAACTTTGTACAAATGTTTCTCATTGCAGGAATAAAAATAAGGTACGGGTAAATCTACGCCAACTATACCGGGCAACGCCGGGAACTCCGCTAGTGTTTACTAACGGCTTTATCCAATTAATCTGAAATTAATGTGAACCGAAAGATTCTTGCTGAATTATTCATCGTGGAATTGCGTTGGATAATGTTATTCCACAAGTAAACAGTTAATTATATTCTAAATAGCGACTGATAAAAGTAATGAACCAATCAGTTATACCCTGACCACTGCCTGATATTCGCGACAGGGCTATGAAACAGCACAGCACTGGTGTTATTCCAGCTGGTCTCGTTTAAAGGAATGCGCGATGCGAAGGCAGGCCTTTGCGTGCCACTACTTGGCGTGGGATCCATTTGGAGGACACTGCCAACCGGTTCCAACTGATCGCGAGCAGATCTGGACTAAAACCGCCTTCCGCGGTCTTACACAAAGAGAAAGCTGAAATTTGATTCTACTGGAAGAATCGATGGGTTGCTTCAATCTTAATAACAAGTTCCGCAATTTTCTCAGTAAGATATATGTTTAGAAAGATCGTAGATGAAAATAAAAGTCTGTACAATTTGCATATAATAATTCTCTGCTTTCTTCTGATGTCTCCTTCTGGGAATATTGTTCACAGAAACGTGATCTACGAAATACTGTGGAATACGCCGTAGATAGTACAGAATATTTGGGTACAGCTTGATTGCTAACGCATTTTGTGTTTTATGGCTTTTTTAAGAGCAAAATCACGACCGCGCGAATCTTACTGCCGGAAAAATACGGCAAATAAACTTAACGTTCATATATACAACGTCAATTTTTGACAAGAAGGATACATTTTCTACAGCTTCTGTGTCCATCAGCTTCCAGTTATATATATATACAGAAATCAAGATACCTTATAAAAAGTATCTGGAATACAAGATACAAGATACTCTTAAGTAATGGATCTGAGATATCAGATACAAGAAACTTTTGAAAATGGTATTTGAAATAAAACTTACTAAATACGTATTTTCAAAATACTTTTTCAAGATAAAATACTTTATTAAAAAACGCATTTTTATTTTTATTTGTCTACAATGTACAAGATGTTCCTCAAAATTTTAACTGAGACTTAAGTAAAATAAAACCAGTTCTTCAAACAACTGATCCCTCATTTTTATTGTATAATTCTACGGAGAGTAACACCAACAGTTATTTATGAATCATTATTATTACTGGCAAGATGGCAAGTAGTTATTTTAATGTTTCAGAACTAATTAAACAACAAACTGTTGTATTATAAACGGAACAGCTCCTACTATAGGTGGCAATACAGTAACCTCAACAATCGGAGTTAAAAACTATACATTTAATTTGATACAATATATCAGAAATGAAATTTGTTAGTTACCTTATACCAAAATGCATACTGTAATATTCTTAGTAAACTAACTACCAAGCTTTCAGGAGCTACATGTAAATCAATAAAACTTGCGATAAATGAAATATCTTACAACGATTACGCAAGTTTGAAACTTATTTATACATTTTAATATAAATAATTCTTCTCGCTAACAACAATCCTAACAATTTAGTTGTCAATTTAAAATTTATAAAGAAATTTAGTCTAAAAAATTTAGCTAGTGGGGAAGTAAATAGGATTTTCGTGTGCTGCCAACTGCCAAGCAGTCTCTGCCAAGTGAAATCTAATTTTGATATAAACTTAATTAAATAAAATAAAAATTAACATAATTCTTTATTTATTTACTTACATTTCAATACCGTCGTCATCGATTATGATTCAATAGTAGGACAGGGTGTTATCTATTGCAGATCAGATGGAAGTGTACAATTCTGGACTTCCAGAAATGTTTCAAAGCACAAGATTCGCGATTCTGCAACAGATCATCCTCTATTCTGCTTTACAGAGCGACCGAGCGTGGTGGGTGAGTGGTTAACGCTCCGGCCTCGCATTCGGAAGGACGACGGTTCGAATACCCGTCTGGGCATCCACATTTGGGTTTTCCGTAGGTTCCCCAAATCACTCCAGCCGAATGCCGGAATGCTTCCTTCAAAAGGTCATGGCCGAATTCCTTCCAGTTCCTTGTCATCAGTTCCAATGACCTCGACGTCGTAAACACGCGTAAACAGCCAGCCAGCCTTTCTGTTTCCAAGATGATCGTTACCAAAATCACCAGCATCAGCAGCAGCGGCATGCGGCGTTGGTCTGTAAGTTGTCCCACCAGTGAATGGACTGCATCAATCGATCAGCCTGTGATCGAAGCCAGAGCCCGCCAGTACAGTGCCACTCCGCACTGTGAAGTCTGGACTCAACGACCGTTGCCCACAGAATGACCAAGTATGGCCACTTCTCCTTCCCTCCTCCGAAACTCCTTCCCGAAGTTTCGTTACATGGAAAAGAAGCCACGAATTAACATCTGTAGACCCCGTATATGATACGGCATTGGTTGTTTAACTCCTCCCAAAACCTCGTGAGGCTCGAAGTCAATCTTATTTGCCCTTGGCCTCCCGCGCGTCGCTCACCCCTTCCGCCGCACAGGTATTCCTACTCGGGGTCAACGCACTGACCTTGACGGCTAGCGGTGCCTATCCACCTTCAAAATCTCTCCTGCTCTTCCAATTAGCAACCTCTTTATTCAGTTATATTATTAAGAAATTAAGGCAGCCTGGGATTTCAATAACGTTGCTCAGATAATTAATTTACAAAATATTCACAAATATGAAATTAATCTGAATATAAAAAAGTTAAATACAAATATTTAAATATTTGTAGTACTCCACAATCCTGCGTGCTACAACGCCCAGACGGGGATTCGAACCCACGTACTCCAGAATGCGAGGTTAGAGCGTTAATGCTCACCAAACAAGCTCGGTGTTCTGTTTTAATTTTTCTCTCGAGCGATCTGGTGGCTCAGTGATTAAGGCGTCTGGCTGGTTCGAATCCTTGTATCGGCGGAAACTTTCATAGGCACTTAACCCGACCTCCTCTGCCATAGCTCGCTGTGTAATATGAAGTACACCAGAGCTCATGCATGGTTCGGATTCCACATTAAACTGTAGTTCTCCTGTACCCCGCAGGATTACCTGGTTAGGTTAAGGCGGCTACGACAGGGGAGGAATGCGCAGCCAATAGAAAGCCTGTCACCAGGTCATTGCGATCACACGGAATTATTATTATTATTTTCTCTCGGTGTTATAGATATATATATATATGTCTGCATATTTCGACAAATTTCTGTGACTTTTTCTTCTTCCCTACTTGAATAACATGCCGATTCCGCTCCACTAATTTCTTTTTCGTTCGTGTTCCTGTGTGCCAGTGTTTGAGTGTTCGATCAGGCTGTAGGCCGTGGCCGGCGTGCCGAATAGAAAGCTGTTCTGCGTGGGAGGAGGGGGCAGGTAATTGGGTTGGTCCATTACGGCCTGTGAAAGAGTCGAATTCGCGCGCGAGCAAGGTTCGCAATCAGCCGACCAAAGCTTCTTTCTGCCTGTGATCTGCTACGCTGCCTAGCGAACCGTCCATTTCTGAAGACAAGGCGGTAAAATAGCGGGGCAGTAACCATGATATACTGGTCCGCTCAACTGATATAAATGTCAATAAGCACACACTATTCTTCACTGTACACCAAGTAGAGAACAGGAAAACTACGTTTAGAAGTCGTCAAGAGGATTCGTGAAAGAACACAAGCATTCTGAATAACGTTTGAACTTTTTTTATTATTAGTGAAAACTGTTTAGTCGTGTTGGGCGATTTTTAAAATGTTATGAGTTCGTGTCACCAACATGCTATAACGTATTGAGCGTTGGACACTTTTTGAATGAGTAAAACCTTACGAATTCGCGTCACCAACATTCTGTAATAGCAGTATATCTGTAGCTATAAGTATGACACGTCATGCTTGGACAGCAGAGAAAGTATAGAATATACTTGTATATATTATAAACTAGCGGAGTTCCCGGCGTTGCCCGGTAGATTTACCCGTACCCTATTTTTATTCCCGGAATGAGAAACATTTGTACAAAGTTTCATAAAATTCGCGCCAACCTTTTTCTGAATTAAAGCAAACCTAGACTGAACAGTAAGTAAAGGGGTGGGCCGAAGTTTATTTACACGTACACTATTTTGATTCGTCCGAAAAGATTCAAGTATATCAAGCTTCATTGATTCATTTGGTTAAAAAACATTACTAAACAACGCTAGATTATGTTAGAAACTCACATTTAATTGCGAAGTGAATGGATATACTTCTTGCTCGAAACGCCAGATACTTTAACTTCGAAGATTCAGCATTTTATACAAATATCAGAAGTGTGTCCAGAATAATATTATCGTAAATAACTGATTTTGTCGTGAACAGAAGACTAATACTGATGGCCAGAGACGCTGTAGTTGTACTGCCAGGGATCGTGGTTAAAGAAAATCTCTGTTGTTTTTACAGCTATCTATGGCGTTTAAAAATTGAATATCAGGAATTAAATGAAAGGATACTTCAAGTTTTGTTTAGTGTACAAAATAATTATTATTGTAAAATTTTCTTATTGCTTTCATTGAAGGCTATGGTCAGAGACATTGTAGTTGTGTGTTTAGTGCGATGTACGCAACATCTAATCCTTCCATCTTTAGGATTTGTCATCATACGTTCAGAATTTCTTTAACGCTCCTGCGTTATTTGTCGTTGAAACATAAGACATTCCAAACAACTGAATTGATATTCTAAGCTTTAAAACGGTGAAAACCCCAGTAGTTTCAGATTTTTTGTAAGACAAAGTTATCCGGTTTTGGTTTTATAGATATAGATAGATACTGGAGCGCGCGCAGCTGCCTCTGTACACATATATACTCAAATACATTGAATCGTGGAAGTTTATACATTACACCTATAATATCGTATCTATGTAAAGTGTTTGAGTAGCTTGACTATAATTGTTTTGGTAATATATCTGACATTAATTGTTAGAATTAGACCTCATAAGTTCGCAGCAATTGGCGGTTCCCACGGATTAAGTGGTATAGCGCTGAACCGTAGAATGGAAGGTTACGGGATGGAATCCACAACTGAATGAAATTTTTTTTTTTAAGTGAAAACTTCTTTAGGTGCGTTGGGCGACTTTCGGATGGGTAAAATCTCATGAGCCACCTACATGCTAAAGTTAACAATATTTCGTGGGAGAACTTCGTCAGGCCCGTCCAGCAAATGTTATCTGATTTGAATCAGTCTTTATGCAAGTGCGTTATTATGTTAGCAAGTGTATCTCCGTCCTGAAACATTTCAATCAGTGCCTCACAACTGATAGGAACCTATAAAATTAATATATCACCAACTCGGCTGGCTAGTTTTAATCTATTTATTATTTTATCTATTTTTACGTTTTAAGGAAAAAAATAAACTTATGTATATATTTAGGTGTAATGACTTCGAATCGGAGAAGGAAATTTTATTTTACAGCAGACGATTCACGTAAGGGGGAAAACAAATACAAATTGGACAGATTTTTGTAGGGTTTCAAACATTATGCAACACGTAGCTCTAGGAAAAGTATGAGATATAGTTTATCTTGTTGCGTCATCGGAAAGCTGAGTAATAAAGAAAAACGTATCGGTTCATCTACCTGTTTACTCAAAAATTATAGCTCAGATTTTGATTGGGATTCCAACACTATGTCCCAAGAGTAGAATAGTACATCTTTGGATTTGAAATTAAAATAAAATTATTCACAGATAGTAATCATTTGAAGGTAATTATTTTCTCCCAGTCAAGTTGTACCATTTTGTAGTTAAATTTAATTCCCACGTTCGTGACTATTGGATTTTTACTGTAATTAAGTCATTGTGAACATAAAAAAATATACGATCAATGATCTTGCTTCTTCTCGTTACCTTTAATAAAGCCATAATAATAATACAAATAAGTGAACAAAGTTATTGGAAACAGCTAGTCCACAATAAGGGTATTTCCTTTTTAACATACATACAACAATAAGTTCTATGGTAGTTTACTTAGTAACAGCTTATCAGACTGTCACGACATTTGCATTTTGTTGTTGTTGTACTTTTGGCGTTGCGTCAAGGTCTGAGCACTATGAACGGAAAGGTATTCGGGCATGGCCTTTGAAGGAAGCATCCCGGCATTCGGAAAACCCAAATCTGGATTCCCGGACGGGTATTTTTTTCATTTAAAAAAAAAACAAAACAAAAAACAAACAAACACTCACCCACCACGCTCGGTACGACATTCGTACTTCATTATCAGAGATTATGATATTTTAAGCAGGCCAACATTGTTGTTTCGTGTATACGAATAATGGTGATTTAAGTCAGAACATCCAACATTTTCCAGGTCCTATAGTGCTTTGTAACTGTTTATTAAATATGTTCAAAATTACTATATCTCTGATTGCAATCTGAAAACCGAGCGTGGTGGTGTAACGGCTAGCGTTCTGGCCTCGCATTAGGAAGGACGGCGGTTCGAATCCCCGTCCGGGCATCCAGATTTAGGTTTTCCATGGTTTCCCAAATCACTCCAGGCAAATGCCGGGATGCTTCCTTCAAAAGGCTATGGCCGAATTCCTTCCCATTCTTTGCCCCCCATCCTTTACGGTCTCTAAAAGACCTCGCTGTTAGAGAGACATTAAGCAGATTAAAAAAGAAAAAAGCGAACTGAAGGAAATAACTCGAATCGAGGTTGTGGCTGAGATTTTAGGAGGTCCTTAACCCATCCGCGAAAATAAGATAAGTGAAATCAGGGCCAGAACCCATTCATTTTTGTACTCATTTTTCCCAAGAATGATTAGAGAATGGAATAGAAAGGATTTACCGGGCGAGTAAACTTAAAATCCTACAGGAGTAGCTTTCGATAAAGCCCTCCGGCCATCCTGATCTTGGTTTTTCTTGGTTTTCCCGGATCACTCCAGGCGAATGCTGGGATGGTTCCTCACAATAGCCCATGGGTGCCTCCTGCCATATCCCGTATCCCTTCCAAACTATTACCTTTTCAGATAGGTGCAATGCACCCTCCGCCACACACTTTTAGTGACTCGCGGAGTAATAATAATAATAATCTTCCTATTCTGCTTTTTACAGTGAAAAAGAAATCGAACAATATTGAGAAGAAAAATGCATGTAAGATGCCGGTTGTTTCAAAAATGACCGGTATATTTGAAAAATCAATAAAAACTAAACGGGCAGCGATAGAAATACACCGTTTGTTGCAATATGCTTGGGACAACAGTGAATTTTCAGGCAGACAAACTTTCGAAATTAGTTACAATTTTCACCAACAGATGGCGCTGCAGGCGATTTGAAAGATATAGAAGTAACCGCAGTCTGTGAGTTCGCCATTTTGTAAGTCGTCTTTCTGCTGTAAGCGTGTGCTGTTCACAGATTGCAAGTTTGCTGTGAAAAAATTGTTTATTCCTTCGAATAATCGTACTTTAGATTTTTCCAGACTACAGCGCCATCTGTTGCTGAAAATTGTAACTAATTTCGATAGTTCGTCTGCCTGGAAATTTACTGTTGTCCCAAGCATATTCAAACAAACGGTGTATTTCTATCGCTGCCCGTTAGTTTTTATTGACTTTTCAAATATACCGGTATTTTCCATAATTGTAACACCTTGGAACGAATTTTCACCTTGTTGCACCTGGTGAAAGATGACGAGATGGTGTAGGCCTACGTTTAATACCTGATTAAATACTTGCGAAATAGAGTTCATCAAAAAGAAAATCTTTAGAATTTGTGGCAACATTAGGGGAAGGTACCCTGCTTATAGTGCTGTAAAATAAAGGGAAACCGTGTAATGAAGACTTCCCGACTTTGGGGCAGTTTGTTTAGATGTTGACGTCACGCGGCTACAGGTTCGCACGCCCGTTGTCTGTCTTACAGCTGTCAATTGGGCAAGTACCGTTTGATGACGTCTGACACAGCTGCGCGAGTAAAATAACATAACACAAAAAGATAACATTTTCGGTGACGCATCATCCGGTGGCTGGAAAAATGTTGTTTCTCTCACCAAACTGTCGTTTCACTCCGTCACACTTGCCCGCTCACGTTAACTGAGTATTTTGAACGCTTACCAACAACGTATTCAAAATGACGTCTACATTTCAATACTAATTTAATATTATTGTAGTTTTCTTTGAAATATTAATGGCAATTAACTTCGAACTCATGGTGTACACGCAGATTTCTGAATCCTTTATTTCTTTTACGTGAACTATTATTCCCAAAATCAGTACTTTCTGTGTAGTTTATATTCGACTTTTGTGCAGTATGTAACAGCTGATACAACAATAGGAAGTACTACACAGGTAGTCGGAAAATTCCATATGCCCGGAGATATAAGCCTCTTCGGCTAAACAAAGTAAATTGCATCACATTGTAATGCATACATGGTATATACCAAAAGTAGTAGGACTGATTTTTTTTTAAAAAATTTATTGAAGATATCTTTACAATTCCTTAATCCTCTTCGAAATAGCACCCTTAGGCAGCTACACGCCAAAAATTACGCTGCTGCCATTGGCCATACGCCATCTGGAAGTCAGTTTCGGGGACGCTGTTGAGAGCCCTCGTCGATGCTGCTTCAACGTCCTGGATTGAGTCAAACCGCTGTTCCTTCAGCTGATTTTTCATCCATGTGAGTAAGAAAAGTCAGATGGAGCCAAATCAGGACTGTAGGTGGGGTGCAGCATCGCAGCAATGTCAATTCGGGCCAACAGTGGTCTCCTGACGGCGCGCCTTGGCATGACGCATTGTCGTGATGCAGAGTCCAGTTGGCGGAGATGACTTGTCGGACGCGATTCACTCGGTCTCGCAGGCGGTTTAGCACTTGCACGTAAAAGTTCGAATTGACAGTTTCCCCAGGGGAAACGAACTCCTTATGAATCACCCCGCGACGGTAAAAAAAACACGATCAGCATTGTCTTGATCTTTGATTTGCTCATGCGAGCCCTCATTGGACGGGAGGATGAAGAAGGCAACTGTTGGCCCGATTCAGCGTTGCCACGTTGCTGCACCCCGCCTACAGTCCAAATCTGGCTCCAACTGACTTTTTTTTTTATTCCCACGGATAAAAGGCAGCTGAAGGAACAGCGGTTTGACTCAATCCAGGACGTTGAATCAGCATCGACGAGGGCTCTCAACAGCGTCCCCGAAACTGACTTCCAGATGGCGTATGGCCAATGGCAGCAGCGTAATTTTTGGCGTGTAGCTGCCTAAGGGTGCTATTTCGAAGAGGATTAAGGAATTGTAAAGATATCTTCAATAAATTTTTTTTAAAAAAATCAGTCCTACTACTTTTGGTATAGACCTGTATAAAAGGCACGAAGAAATGGTTCTTTCACATTAAACGTGCAGCTCCACTAAAAGAACCCATTTCTTCAATAAAACCAATTTTGGAAAAATAATTGATTCAGTTGTTATCATATGGCAATGATCGCACCGGTGTGTTTTAATTATTGGCAAAAGTGGCGTGCATCACTCAACGTTGTATGCTATCGATGCTCTGATGCCACATTGTTTAGGCCTTTTTGACAAATTTAAACTCTTGGATTCCATAAAAGTTTTCCAGTAATTAATGTTGTCATTTCTACAACTGAACATCCCCGCGTATTACCGAGCATTTTCCATGTCACTAGGCTCGACTACAAAGTGGTGAAGGGTAGGGTTCCCCTTGTATCTTCTGGACCCTGGTTTGACAGACTCACATTATTCTTACGCACTTCTCATATGTACCAGGCTGTTATACAGAATGAATCAAAATGAATCATCCGATTTAAAATAATAACTATTATGTTATTTGAGATATGTGCGTGAACAACGTACTGTTGGAAAGAGCAAACTCTCGAGGTTTACATGGTTCCCGCTAGGTAGAAGCAGTGTGCGCCCACTTCAGTTCTAGTAAAAATGGTGTTGGGACAGCAGAAAGCGTTTTGTGTCCTACGTTTTGCGCAGTGCGGATCGCTAAGAATTGTTCAGCGTGACGGCATGAACAATTCTGAGAAACATGTTGTTTGTGTAATTTAAGGCAAATCGCCGGGACGCCCCCGAGTGTCTGACGCAGACGTTGAACGCGTCCGCCATACATTCACAAGGACTCCGCAGAAATCCATTCGCCGTGCAGCTCGACAGCTCAACATGCCCCTGACCTCCGTCTCGCGTGTGTTGCGTCGACGTTTACACATGAAACCATACAAAATTCAGCTACTGCAAGCTATTCGAGAAGGTGACAAGTGGAGTTCTGTAATTTCGTTCTTAGCAAGATGGAGGATAACAGTTTTCTTCCAAGCTTAGTGTTTAGTGACGAGGCAACATTCCATTTAAATGGTAAGGTGAACCATCATAATGTGAGAATATGGAGTACGGAACAACCACATGAAGTTGTACAACATAAGAGGAACTCTCCAGAATTTAATGTGTTTTGTGCAGATTCACGGGAAAAGGTGTACAGTCCATTTTTCTTTGCCGAAAACACTTTTACAGGAAGCACATATCTCGATATGCTTGAGAACTTTCTTTTCCCACATTTGGAGACTGATTCGAACGACTTCATTTACCAACAGAATGGGGCACCGCCACACTGCCATCTGGAAGTGCGGGAATTTTTTAATCAAAGGATTACTGAACGATGGATCGGTCGCAATGGACCAAATGATTCAGCCTTACATTACTGGACTCCAAGGTCACCGGAACCGACTGTATGGAATTATTTCTTGTGGGGGTTTATAAAAGAGTCCGTTACCAACAACAATGAATGAACTAAGACATCGCATAACAGCAGCTGTGGAAGCTGTCACTCAAGACATGTGGGAAGAATCTGAATACCGCATTGCCATATGCCGTGCATCTCAATGGGGGCATATTGAATATCTATGAAAAGGTATGAAAAAAAAAAAACTTGTTGAATTTCCCGTTCATTAAAAAAAAAAAATCATTGGATTTGTTTTTTATTTTTAGAAATATAGACTTGCCAAATCGGATGATTCTTTTTGATACACCCTGTATATTAACCATTTTCTCCTTCTCTAATCGGCATTTCAAATTCCGTTTTCGAGATTCACCCTCTCTTCTCTTCTTCCCCTGTTCCTACGGTAATTCGTTGTTTATTCCTTACTTGCTTCTCTTTTTACGGAGTTCATTCCTTCTCTACTTTCTTCATTTCTTCCCTACTAACGTCAGCTTAAGATATTATGTTCCATCCGGACATAGTAACTTGCCTGAGCCCACAGATTTCGTGAGGACGAATTTACTGAAGAGATTGACGCAGTGCTAGCTGAATTTAGACCCTTGAGTCAGCGGTCAGATTGGCTAATTGGTTAAGGCGTCTAGATTGACGATCTATTTCCCGAGAAGGACACTTTTATGAGACTTACACAGATCTTTGAAGGAGCAGACATCAGCCAGACATGTTTCGCACGCTTATGTGGAGCATATTCCATCAGTCGATTAAAATTTTGTTCATCACAATTGTCCGACCATCACACTGTGTTCATACACGATAAAAAGTTCAGTAGTTCGATTGACGAATGGGTTTGTGACTGATTTTTATCAATTCTTTATAGTTGTGTTATCATGCCTACAGTAGGTTTTAACTGAAGTTTAATACAATGGCGAGAGAACTGATAAACCACCTGAAAAGTGATGTTCCAAACTATATAGATACGAGTATATGCAGCACCAAATACACTCATAAATTCAGACAACACTATATCCACACACAAATAAAGATTCCTCACCACCATCCGCCCACACGCACCAAGTATTTCACTCAAGCACACGCCCCCTAATGTACGTAAAACCACATACATGTACATCGACAAGACACGTTAAAATTCACTTAGGCATGCGGAAACTAACTTTCCTACCAGACACTGCTAAACTGACTCATCCTCAACCCCACACGGAACCACACACATTCATGCGTGATCACTTACACACAAACACACATAGAAGTAATACAACGCCACATTAATACACACATACATGCACAGACACACGCCAACATATGTCAATACTAACACACGTGTCTTTCGTGGTAGTAGAAAGTGCACAAATCACTTCGGTAATAAATGTTTAGGGTCATACATTTTGATCCATTGGTAATTCATGCCATAAGCCATGAATGGACTGTGTTTTATTAATCGGAATGTTTTATCAAATACAACAATACGAATGTGTGATTGCCGGCCTTAACCAAGAAGGAGGTCTGCCGGACAGGAAGGACTTTCGAGGACCCATGGAAAAGTGAAATGTGGATGATTGGATGGGGATTCGAACCTGTATCCTCCCGGCTACCTCGTCACAGCGTTAACAACTCACCAACCATACTCGGTTATATCTTCCCCTGTTCCCCAATGGTTAACCTTCAGCATCAAACCAATGAAGCCTTCACCTGGGTGTTAGTATGATCGCAGGTGCGATATAATCTTGTATACGTTAATAATAAATGTACTTTCAAATACACTATACTATCAAAGTAAAATTTAATATAAACTATTATAGAGCCTATGGTATGTTTAAGCAGTGAGGCAGATAATGCCTGTGCTGAATTATCGGTTTGGTAACAAATTGCAAGTTGTATTAATTACTTCTGATTCCCAATTTGTTGTCTTATTGTATTTGTGGTTTGAGTGGATCATATTAGGACCGTAATTGCATGCGATATAAATGCATCAAGCATTACCTAGCGTGTTGGGTAAGTAAGTGATAACGCACGCATTCGGGAGGACGCTTGTTCGAATTCCGGTCCGGCCATTTTCCATTGTTTCCTCAAATCATTCGAGCTGAATTGCTGAATCATTCCTTCAAAGGTCATGGCCGAATTCCTTCCACTTCCTTACTCCACCTATAACGTCGTCGACGAGGTGTAAAATTCACAAGAAACAAAAAGGAGCATCATTTATTGCATTCTATAGATCCCCCAAAAAGTAACAAATGATTATCCTGCTCTATATAAAACACAAAAAGGTCAATTAAACAATCAGTGATAATAATACAGTGCCCTCCTTCTTATAACAAGTAATAATTCATTAAATTCTTTCTAAGGTCATCAATACATTTTTTTAGCTGGCGCATAAATAATACGTTCTAATCCGTGTTATACCTTCAAGTTCGGCTCTACTTGAAATTCTTTTTTCCCCCATGTTCCGGCAACTTTAACGCGAACAGGGAAGTTTTCCCTTCTTTCTGAATAACGGCTGTTATCGGCGGCCAAGAAACGGTTTCGCTAGAAAGTGTTATCTTACATTGAGCCCCAAGGCAAGTAATATTTTTCATGAGTAACGTTTATCACTTTATTTTCTCCTTACTACTGGCAACATTTCTAAGAAATCTTACAGACTCATATTGGACTCTTCGATATTTTAAAAAGAAAAGCCCGAAATAAATTTGATCGCTACAGTTTATTATCTGTTTCCTAAGCGTTTACTGTGCACTGATATTAATGTCGATTTTATATTCTAGTAAGACAGTGAGCAAAAATAGAAGTTCATTCAGGAATATTTTATGTAATACTTGGCGTTTGCAGAGCAAGGAACGTCGGCTTCCTTCATTACAAAAATACAAAATTGCACTTAGTTCCGTTCCAGATCAGTTTGTGTAAACAACTAAAGAAAATCAGTGAAAAAATTCAAGAGAAGAACTAAGATAGAGATGACTGAAGCAATTCTAGAAATTGTGGTCAAAATAAGAAAAGAAGGTTGATAAAATTGAATCACAGAAGAAATTACTATTTTTTTAAGAAGAGGAAAAACATAATATGCTCGGAACGAAAATTTATTCATTTATTTATCCTACGGCCATAGCACATAATCAATAATACATTTCTTATAATTGTATTAGTACATCTATCTAATAAAATTTTATATTTAAGAGTCCATGTTAAAATTATAGTTAGAATTCAAAGTCGTTATAGCGCAATCAATGTAATGCCTCATTTGAAATGTATTTGAATTCTTTCGGTTATCCCTGGAAGGCTCGAAGTGAGCAATCAAAGGTCAAGTGACGGATGGTTTGTTCTTCCTCACCAAAGTCGCAAATTGTTGAATATCTCATTCCTGATGTGTGAAGAGATGAACGAAGATGAAACATATTAGTAGGTTTATTCCAGAGTCGAAATAAAAAATAATGCGAAACATTTTAAACATTGGAGCAATATAAATACAAAGAGCCACATAAAAATAATCTTTGTAGACAGAGTAGATACGGCCCACATGTTAGACAAAATTTTGGAGCAATGGAAAGATGTTATACCAAAATCAAAGGTATTGGTAGGTAATCTCTGTTTAATTTTATTTCTGGCGTCAAAGTCATTAGAGGGGGAAGGAATGGGAAGAAATTCGGCCATGGCTGTACTTATTGGAGCACGTATAACTTACGCAAGGTTTACACTATCTGTATTTTCATAAGTTTGCTCTTTATTTACTCACTGCTTTTACTGTTGGAACAACTGCCATTATAAGTCGGAATGAACAACGCCCCAGGGCGTCTGATGTCAAACGCTTATCTCAGACAACAGAACAAGAACTCAGGTTGCATCACAGCTGAGGAAATGACGTCTTCAAACAGTCTCATCCTGCTTCAAGGTGGAAACGTAGATCACGTCGTATTTACTGGATCATAAAAACAATTCTGTTAATTATCGATTCTTTTATAATTTATGAGCCAACCATGCTGAATAATTCATTTGTTATACACATGTGCTAAAAATAAACATCCCTAACAATTCTCTTGATTCCGCAATTTATCGTTCACTTGAACGATGACCTTGTGGTTACTAAGTCTCTTTTGCACTAATTGTAAATTAAACGTACTTTCGGCAATGACATCAATCAGCCAACAGACAATACACTTCCAGTCTCTCATGGAAATAGAGAGATGTGGTTATCAAATTTTGTCCGTTCTTCCAATCTCGCATCCAGCAACTTGCGTCTTTTCCTGAGATTACGGAAGACGTCATTTTTAATGCGGAACAGCGGTTCTAAGGAAAGACTATTTTTTTTAATGACGAGTTACAGATGATAAAGGAACTCTGTCAGGAATGTGTGTGGACTGACAAATAGTAGCAAGCTATTTCGATCCCCTGTGAAGTCAGCAGAATGAATTATTTCGTGGTTTCCAGAAATCACTTTTGTCATTCCTCAGCCACGGTCGTCTTTTGCCCTAACCATCTCGACGTAGATAACCTAAAACATGAGCGTATTTGGTGGGGAATATCTTTGGTTCACTTATACTCAGAATATCAATGTTTAGATTTAATTTTGTTCTCGCTTATATAAATTTCGGTGTGTTCTAATGTGATGTCGTGTTAATGAAATTACCTCTAAGATAAATGAATATTATTTAAACTGGTATCCATATTTTAAACAGAAACTTTGAAAGCCGTGAGGCTGAAATCTGATCAAGGAATTCATGAATAATTTTATTCCATTCAAAGAATTTTTTCATTTTTTGTTTCGGGGTTTACTGCTCGTCGAGAGGAGAGGGGCGGGGCCCAAGTAACGCGAAGGAATTTGAGCATGACCCTTTAAAGGAACCATCCAGTTATTCGCATTGAGCTACGGGAAACCTTGGAAATCCAAAATCTGGATGTTCTGATGGAGATTTGAACATGGGTCCTTCGGAATGCCTGGCCCAAACGCAAGGCTCACCCACCAGGCTCGATCATTCCAGTCATACCTCCTTCTTTTGTTTGCCAGGAAATGATGTGGCAAACAACTTTCCTCTGTTTCAATGTGGGAAATTAATTAATATTATATTTACAGACACAAAAAGAAAGAAACAGTTGTCTGGAGATTTTTTACTCTGCGCATGGTGTGAAATGTTTTTAGAACAATACACTCAGTCGTTTTGCATAAACACCAGCGTGAGAGGTGAAGTCTGCGGGGGTGTAGAAAGTAATAACCTAACAACAGAATTATTTACTTGAGCCAGCGGGTGCTTTCACCAAAAATAGAATGTAACAGAATGATTTATAAATTAATTTTTAAATACTGCATTTCTACGAGATAAAACCACTGGTTAGTTGATACCTCTGAAAAATTTCTGCGTGCATTAAAAACTCTTTAATTTTTTTGTTTTTGTATTTAATCTCAATATGCGATTACTTTACGGACAAGTGTTGGCACCTTTTTATTCCATTTGCGGAAGATTTTTACTCCTGGTGCAGCAATTGAAAATTCTAATATCCGTTTGAAACAAGGGATACCAGTACACGTGTATACTCTGCTACCAATGTTACAAACCTGATCTCTATGAATTTCTAGTTCTACTCTTATATATAGTAGTTATTAATGGCTTCAGACTTCACAATAACGTGTCAAAATAAAATACAGAACCACAGAATGTTGTTTTATATGAAGTTAAATAGAAAAAATAAACATAATCAAATAACTTTTTATATCATGATTACCTGTTAGAAACTTATACGAACTGCAAATATTTATATTTAATCACGTCAGTCACAGACAAGTACTCTCCAATTTTAATTATAATAGATAAACGAGCTTGCAAATTCCAGTCACTACGTTGGAATGGACTGTTTATGTCGGAGCTTCACCAGGGACCCATTAACAGTGTGGTGTGACAGCGTCACCCACAATGAATATAATTAAATTATTATTAATTATATTCATAATTCCTTTTTTTCTTTTTTATTATATTCAAATTTATTAATTATTTAATCTTGCAACGTGTAATTAATTGTAAATAATGAGGGTTGTCTGGATAGGTTAAATATATGTTTAAAACCAGGGCGGCCAAAGGTATATTTTATTGTAAATCAATTTTTCTGTAAACGCGTGGCTCAGAAGGGCTGAATATCGAAGGCTAGAAACTGCCATTTCGGCGGTTGAGAGAGGAACAATGGAGCAGGCGAGGCGACTCGATGGCGCCGGGACAGCCCGGCTTGAGTCCCGTTCGAAATCGGGCGGTGACCTACCCCCTACCCCGCTACTACCCCGATGGCCACGTAGGAAACGCGCGAAGGAAACGGCGAATGCGACGCATGATATTAAACACGTGACGACGGAAATGTGTAGATAGCCAATCCTGAACACTTATTGGGGTCTACAATACTAATTCCGTGGAGTTCTTTTACATGTGGCGAGCAACTAGCCGAGGAAGAAGAAGGAGCCATTTTAGAGTTCACTTCTGTCCAAGACGAGCTGATGAACGGACGTGACTTCTGTCCAAGACGAGCTGATGAACGGACGTGACTTCTGTCCAAGACGAGCTGATGAACGGACGTGACTTCTGTCCAAGACGAGCTGATGAACGGACGTGACTTGGGTCCAAGACGAGCTGGTGAACAGACGTGCCAGCCGGCACGCTCTCTGATGATCATTGTGGTTGATCATTTCTTGCTTTGGGAAAGCGAGATGTGGAGTGGCATGCTTGCCATTATTTGGAAGTTATGCTAATAACGCGGGCGTAGCCGCTTATTTAGCTTCCATTGCTGCAGTGGCATTGTGTTTGTCGCTCACCATCACGGCGATGATTCTATGGTAATGTACCAGAAACGACGGTCACTATTCAGTGGATTTTAACAGACTTATGAGCCCTTAAGCGACGCCTGGGTTAAGACTCTGCTCCCGTCACTTAAATTCTGAGCTAGCTGAATTTATATTTCGATTCAATTTTTTTCTTAAGCATCTTGCTGTTTGTTAATTCAATTTTGATGCTTTTCATTCACTTTATACGGCGCCCCCTGGGATTTTCCTTTGTACAGTAAAATGTTAGCTTCAATTTGATGGCCTGTGTTGCCATGTTATTTCAATGTTAACTTTGCTGTTTTTATTACTTGTTTGAGATATTTCATTCAGTTTTGTTTGCTTACTCCGGCGAATTGTAAACGTCGGGTATTGCTTGTTTTTGCTGATCTAATTGTGTTTAACGTAACGTTAATTACTACCCGACCTTGTAAGGCCATAAGACTCAATAAATGAGGTTTTATTTTGTGTCTGAAATTCATGGTTCTAGTTAGTAACCTATTAGATCCCCTTTTAGCATCAGTATTATATGTATTTTCCATTTTCAGGAATTATTTTAGATTTTAATAATTCCCCCCTCCCTTTTTTGGCAACTCACGTTTTCTTAACGGTAGCCAACAAATGGTCTCTTTACAATTGGCGCCCAACGTGGGGCTTTTGCAAGTCGAAATTATTTTGAGAATTTCACAAGTCTAAAAAAATCCATGGATGTGACCTGTGTTGATTCATTTTATTATTTTAGAATAAATTTTATGTTGAAATTTGTTTGCTTTGTTTGCCATGCTTGATTTAAATCTAAATGTGTGATTTATTTCAATCAGTTGTTCAAGTATATTTTCGTTCACTTGCATCAAGCATGGTTAGTTTAAAATTAAAGATAGAGTCAGTGCTTTTGAAATTTTAATGCATGGTAAAAGTTAAGATTTTTCTTTATGCTGATTTTGCTCATGTGTTGAGGTATTTGTGTCGCATGAAACATCGTTGTTTTTCCTTATTGTTTATTTTGGATGGGTTTTATTTCATGTTGAAGGGATTTATGCGCGAAATTTGTTTAATGCTGTACTTTTCGAGTTAAATCGTGCCGGTTGTATTTTGTTTGTTGTCGATTGTTCAAATTGTTCGGAGTTGAAATTTTGTATCTTACGATCAAATCTATGAAGTTGAGGTCACGCACCATTAATAGGGCAGATCGATCAATTATTCGTAACATTTCCGGGCAAACTAACGCGATGGATCAAGCACCGGAAGTACGCGACATACCGTTGGCGGACGAAGAGTGTAATGATACTCCTAGTACGCGTAGCGTTCATTCAAATGCATCATTAGATGGGGAACAGTTAGGGATTTTTCCAACCCCAGACAATGAAACCGTTCAAAATTCACCCATGCGGGCAGAAGTTGAAACACGTGCGTCGCAAAGTACGGCGACCGCACAACCTCAAGACCCGAACCTAATCCTTAACATGCTGGCGGAATTAAGTAGACAAATGGCTTCGCAAACAGAAATGAACAAGAAATTGGATTCGAAATTAGATGCACAAAGCCAAAGTTCCGTCTCATTAAGGGAGGAGTTAAGTCAAAAATTTGAATCACAAAGTGCTTTATTGAAGGGCATGGACGGAAAATTGTCCGTTTTTCGCGAGGAAATGACCCGTGAAATGAGTGCATTCAAATCGGAGATGCGAGCGAATGTTTCAGTGTTGGAGAGACGCACAGATACGATTCAGGCAACATGCACTGCATTGCAGGAATCAAGCGCGGAAATCTCGAAGCGTTTGGACGCGACCGAAAAATCTGTCGAGCACGTGCGGCAAGAAAGCCACCAGAGTCTCGGTCAGATCTCGGAATTTGTCCACGAGATTAAGGATAATACTGAACGAAGCTTGCAGGCTGTAAATGCAAAGATGTCGGAGGTCACAAGTTCGGTTGAACAAGTACAAACGGCACAACAGGATTTGCAAGCGTCACAGCAAACACTCGTGCAGAACACTAACTCAAAGCTGGCGCAGTTGGAATCCAAGATGAAGGAAGTGGGTAATTCCAACGCTAGCGGGAGTATTGTTCACGCGAATTACGCACAGTACGCTGCAGCTAATATCGAGCTTAAGTTGCCACGTTTTGGGTCCCGCAAAGACGTAAATCCTAGGATTTATCTTACCGAAATGGAGCGGTATTTCGAAATCAAAGGAGTGCCTGATTCCATGAAGCTTGTGTTAGTCGAGGAATCATTTTCAGAAACAGACAGACTCTGGCTGAAAATTGCGTCCGAAACTAACTTATCTTACGCCGCGTTCAGAGTCCTGTTTCTTGAGACCTTCTGGTCGAAAAAGATCCAGAACCAGGCGAGGATTAAGCTGTACCAAGGAAGGTACATTCCCAAGTGGCATTATTCGATGGAAAGCTACGTGAAAACTTTGCTGGTGCAATGTAGGCAATTCGACGACAAAATGACGGACGGAGAGTTCATAGAGATGGTGATCGCGCACTTTGGTCCACAAGTGCAGTCACTCATTAACCCCGTGGTCATTCGTACGATACCAGAACTGCTAGAAACCGTCGGTAACCTAGACAGAATCGGGAAAATGGCCGATAATCTGGCGAGACAAGACGCGGAACGAAACCATGGCGAAGCGCAAAGCGAGTCTAAGCGACCGCATGGCGGCAATAAAGCTTCCTATGCTGATGGACAGAATGGGAAATCTTCCAATCAAAATTCCGGCAATCGTAATGGAGGGAAGAAATGGAAGAACGGAAATGCACAATGGAAGGATGATAAAAATCATCAGCGGTCGGGAGACAACCGATCCGCGTATCCACAAGAATTTCCAGTGAACGCGATCTCGATTGAAAACGCGGAGCCGGAAATGTGTGCAAAGGCGACGGAGAAGAATGTGGGCGGCGTTAGCAACGTGTCTAATTCCCCGCCGTCACAATGAGATTTTTCGGGGGACGCTGCAAACGCCGACAGCATTTGCCTCGGCAGTTTGGAATATTGGCGCGGCGAAGGACCAGAAAATATCGACGAAGAAGAAGATATGGTATCCGGCGACAGCCTCATGGCACGCGCGAAGTGTCCCCGTGTAGATATTATTGCATATGGCATACGGGCGAATATTTTAATTGACTCGGGATCGTCTGTCTCCGTAATGTCTAAGAAATTTCTGCTACGCTTGAAAGATAAGAATCCGCGGCTAAAAGAAATTCCCACAACGCAAGTTACGGTGGTTCCTGCAATAGGAAAGAGAGAAAAGATCGTTAGCACGCAAGCGCTAATCCCCGTGAAAGTCGCGAATAGCGAGTTAATGTTGCCACTACTTATAGTACCCGGTTTGACGCAAGATGTGATCGTTGGATGCGACCTCTTAGCAAAACGTAAAGTCATTATGGATTGGGGAAATAAGACGGTGACAAATTTGGTTCCGGAGGTGTTGCATTGGAAACATGAGGCCTGTGAGCAGAGCCTTGGAATAAATAGTTCCAAACCAATGCAAGACACCGCGGAACGCGAAGGCAATTTGAATAACGGAGGAAGAGCTATGTGCGCATCAGCTGACGAGCAAAATCTCATACCACAGAACCCAACCGACAAAATGCGGGAAAGGGGAAAACTTGACGCCAGCACGGAAGCCAAAGCTATGCCGATACTGACGAGAAACTTGACGACAGCACCACAGTCAAAGCCAAAGCTATGCCGATGGTAATGAGAAACTCGCGATCATTTCGTGCGGGATGAGACTGCGTCTGATTCGTATCAATGTAAAATTTAAGGATCAACCCGAGAAGAATCCCGAGGATGACATCAAGAAAGCACATGAATTCTTGGTAGAGAAAGCTACGAAGCGGCAACGCAAGCACGACGGATTGCGGACGCAAACGTTTAGCGTCGGGCAGCAGGTGCTACTTAGGACTATGACCCCGTCTGACGCGCAGCGGAAATTAATTTCCAAATTCTTTCTGCTGTATTCGGGACCGTTCTCAGTAGCGCGGATTATCTCCCCAAACTGCTACATGCTGACCGACGGCAGAACGGAGATCGGCCCGCATAATGCCCGGAATTTGCGCCCGTTTCGCACGGAATAGGCTACAAGTTCCTAGACGGATGTTTGTAAATATAGCTTAAGGATCAATGTACATTTAGTTAGGTAATAACGTAGAGCATATCTTTAGAAAGTAAGAGTGTCAGTCTTGAGACACGTAATTGCCTAACAAGCGTAGCGCTAACGCAGCGAGAACAGGTAAAGGACGCTCAGATGTTTGGAATAGCAGCTGTGCCGACCGCCAGTTTTCCTGGAAGGATTGCAATCAGGTTAAACGAAAACAGGTAGCCTGAGCCGCAAGCTTAACGGGACAGCGCTTACTGACAACAACAGAGCGGGCAAAGTGGAAACAGCTGATCGCTTAGTTTCACCGCTATAATGTCTTTGCTACGAGTGTAGTTTGGAAAGCATAATATAGTTCATTTTGCGAGAACCGTCTTTCTTTTGTATTGTATGGATAATTATGTAAATTCGCGGAAGGATTAAATTATGTAAATTCGCGGAAGATTTTTCTTTTCCATTTGATTTTCATGTTATGTGGTTTCGGTATACTTGTGTCGGCCTTGATAATGGACATTCGGTGCATTCTTTATTCTTGTTGTTGCTATATCTAACTTCAACACATGTGCTAGATTTGCATAGCCCGTTGTAAATAATTAATTGAGTTGTCTAGTTTTAATGTTAATATCTTGTGCTTACATCATTTTTTTGTTTATTGATTGAACAGATCTATTTTGTCGTTCATTTACATCTATGTACCTGTCAATGTTTTATGATGTTTTACTTTGCATATTAGGATAAGACATTTCATTATTTATGTTAACCAGAGTCACGTGTCGTATTTACATATTTAAAGAGGTCACATGTATGCGATAGTTCGAGTGAGCTGGAACCATGAAACTATAGTGTAGGCAATGATTTTGATGCAACTGTAGGGTTAGAATAGTTCAAATAAAATTATTGGCATAATTTTATTTTGATTGGGTAGCAGGTATATTGTGGTGTGACAGCGTCACCCACAATGAATATAATTAAATTATTATTAATTATATTCATAATTCCTTTTTTTCTTTTTTATTATATTCAAATTTATTAATTATTTAATCTTGCAACGTGTAATTAATTGTAAATAATGAGGGTTGTCTGGATAGGTTAAATGTATGTTTAAAACCAGGGCGGCCAAAGGTATATTTTATTGTAAATCAATTTTTCTGTAAACGCGTGGCTCAGAAGGGCTGAATATCGAAGGCTAGAAACTGCCATTTCGGCGGTTGAGAGAGGAACAATGGAGCAGGCGAGGCGACTCGATGGCGCCGGGACAGCCCGGCTTGAGTCCCGTTCGAAATCGGGCGGTGACCTACCCCTACCCCGCTACTACCCCGAAGGCCACGTAGGAAACGCGCGAAGGAAACGGCGAATGCGACGCATGATATTAAACACGTGACGACGGAAATGTGTAGATAGCCAATCCTGAACACTTATTGGGGTCTACAATACTAATTCCGTGGAGTTCTTTTACATGTGGCGAGCAACTAGCCGAGGAAGAAGAAGGAGCCATTTTAGAGATCACTTCTGTCCAAGACGAGCTGATGAACGGACGTGACTTCTGTCCAAGACGAGCTGATGAACGGACGTGACTTCTGTCCAAGACGAGCTGATGAACGGACGTGACTTCTGTCCAAGACGAGCTGATGAACGGACGTGACTTGGGTCCAAGACGAGCTGGTGAACAGACGTGCCAGCCGGCACGCTCTCTGATGATCATTGTGGTTGATCATTTCTTGCTTTGGGAAAGCGAGATGTGGAGTGGCATGCTTGCCATTATTTGGAAGTTATGCTAATAACGCGGGCGTAGCCGCTTATTTAGCTTCCATTGCTGCAGTGGCATTGTGTTTGTCGCTCACCATCACGGCGATGATTCTAGGGTAATGTACCAGAAACGACGGTCACTATTCAGTGGATTTTAACAGACTTATGAGCCCTTAAGCGACGCCTGGGTTAAGACTCTGCTCCCGTCACTTAAATTCTGAGCTAGCTGAATTTATATTTCGATTCAATTTTTTTCTTAAGCATCTTGCTGTTTGTTAATTCAATTTTGATGCTTTTCATTCACTTTATACGGCGCCCCCTGGGATTTTCCTTTGTACAGTAAAATGTTAGCTTCAATTTGATGGCCTGTGTTGCCATGTTATTTCAATGTTAACTTTGCTGTTTTTATTACTTGTTTGAGATATTTCATTCAGTTTTGTTTGCTTACTCCGGCGAATTGTAAACGTCGGGTATTGCTTGTTTTTGCTGATCTAATTGTGTTTAACGTAACGTTAATTACTACCCGACCTTGTAAGGCCATAAGACTCAATAAATGAGGTTTTATTTTGTGTCTGAAATTCATGGTTCTAGTTAGTAACCTATTAGATCCCCTTTTAGCATCAGTATTATATGTATTTTCCATTTTCAGGAATTATTTTAGATTTCTAATAATTCCCCCCCTCCCTTTTTTGGCAACTCACTTTTTCTTAACGGTAGCCAACAAATGGTCTCTTTACAACAGTCATTTCTCAGTGTTTTCGTAGGACCTGAAGAGCTATCATAACACTCCTAGAACATGCTAGGTCTTCACTTTTAAGAGAAAGGATGTGATTATAAATGAAAACTTTGGGTAAAGCTTAAAGGCTGGCGTCTTAGAAGAAACGCTAATGAAGAGAAAGTTGAAATGGTTGAAGCATTTCATAAGAATGGAAGAGGGGAGAGTGGGAAAAAGTTACCTCTTTTGATCAAAGAGGAGGGGAGGAGACCTATCGAAGGAATATGGAAAACATGGATGGATCAGGCGGACACTTAGAGGTCAACGGACTATAAACAAGTAGTGGTGGAGCAAACTTTAAAAGCCCGTCAAGAATGGGCGACAATTACGCGGACCACCGCCAAAAGCGGAAAAGTCGAATGATGATGTCATTCAAGGTAATATGAAGCAACTTCAATAATCTCAATAAACTCTCGTGGTAATGACGCTCTTGAAACGCATTTAGGTTTCTTCCGACACCTAGTGAAGTTATTTACCTAGCGTGGCGGGTGAGTGGTAATATTCCGGCCTTACATTCGGGAGGATGCGGGTTCGAATCCCTGTCCAGCCATCCAGATTTGGCTTTTCTGTAGTCACGCTTTTGAGTCGATGTTTGTCTATACTGACATCTTGACGGTACTCAAATCGAAACCTTTACCAAGGGCCATTACCTCCGTATCATGGAGTCTAGTCACAGAATGTTAGTTTAAGGGTACACCACCCCTATATACAGCTTGGGAAATTACGCCTGCGCGATCACGAATCCTAGCGTGCTGGCAGTTCTGGTTACAGCTTTACACTTTTTTCTGCGGTGAGTTAAGCCAATGTTGTGTTTTTCTCTGTTTTGTGCTTCAGAAAAACACAGAATAACAATAGCATAGTAACAACACGATAGCAGAAGAGCTTCAGAAATCAGTGGAAAAATTTAAAACCAAATAACAATAAAAAAGATTTAAAATATTAAAATATCTCATTATCATAATTATATCAAGTCATCAGCAACAAAGGAAAATGATGAGGAATTTGATTTGCTCTTGAGACCAATTTATAGTGTACTATAATAGTTTCTGTGTATCAAATCTACACTAATTACAATAAATGCGAAAGTACAGGGGGAGGACAAAATAATACGAACACCTGTGAAATAATGGAAAATCTTTATTAATAGGGGGTTGGACCAACTTTTGACTGAAGTACAGATTTAATGCGACGTGGGATAGATGCATAAAGGTTATGGACAATATTTAAAGGTATATTAAGCCATTCCTCCTGCAGAACGGTCTCTAACTCCGAAAGGCTGTATGGAGGAGGATTAGACGCTTCTCTGGGCGTTCTCCAGACATAAACACATCCGGTCATCTGAAAAAGGGTGAATGACGATTCATCTGACCATATTACCTGTTGCCACTACTGTGGGGACCAACCTATGTGATCTATGCACCACTGGGGTCGCTTGAAAGCATTAGTTGCTGTCACCAAGGGTTTACGAATTGCCATTCTGCCATAAATTTTCGCAGCATGGAGTTCCCTTTTGACAGTTTTTGTTGAAACAGGGTCCTGGACATGACTGTTCATTTCGGATGTTATCTCGGATATCGATTGCTTGTGCTTTCGGGCTACTATGCGCTTCAAGTCCCGTCTATCAGTAAGCTTTGACTTTCGGCCACTGTTGTGCTTTGAAGTCGCCGTCTTACCCTCTTTCGTGTACGCTGTCATAACGGCTGATACCGTACTCCTTGCAAATCCCAAAAGGTTTGATGTTTCCGTAATCGATGCTCCACTTAAACGCGCCCCGACAATCAGTCCTCTTTGGAATTCTGACAGGTCTGACATTTCAACTTATCACAGACAGTTCGATAGACGCATGCAACGCAGGTGACTGCTGTTGAGAGACTGATACCTTCCTCTTCACGCTCACTAGGTGGCAGACTTCTGTTACAGGTGGCGCGGCTGTACTGCAGGTATGAAATACGTCATACTTTTTCACAGGTGTCGTATTATTTTGTCCTCCATCTGTAAATCTGTCTATTTATTAGAGTACTTTTTCGCGACTAAACCAATCTTTATGAATACACTATTCATCATTAGGAAGGGCTTAAAATACTTTTTTTCGTGTTAAATAATATATTTTGTCATGAAATTTTGAAACTAACCGAACAGTGACAAACATAAAGTGTGAATGTCTCTGTAATGTTATATCGGTCATTCAGACTTTCTTCTCTCGCAGTCAGTTTGTGTATAATATATTCATGAATAACATGTACAAACACAACTTATTGTATATTAAAGATGTAAATTTGCGCTGTATCAAACTATTATTTTGCGCCAAACTAAGAGTATTTCTAATTTGTTCTCTTCATGAGAGAGTTTCAGTGTTAGAATTCTATTGTGATGGTTTCCCTGTTGTTGTTGTTGTTGTTCTTCGGGATTTAGGGCGCGTCAACATCGAGGTCATTAGCGCCCATGGTTTCCCCGTCATTTTATTCCAATTCTGTGCTCATTGTGACCCCTCTTACATAAATTACAACTTTCAATACACAGTTGTAGTAATTAATTTCCTAATCTATGCCTACGAAGTCTCGGATAGCGGTAATTATCATATTTAGTTACTAATAGGAACTACTGTGCTGCATTCTGTTTGCTGCTTCATTTTTACAGTGTGATCGAAATTTACAGAATCAACATCCCACAGAAGGACTGATGCCTGTGGATGCTGTTATTAGTTTGTCATTCGTTATGTCGGACTTACTAACACTGGAAATCCTTGGAGTCTGTAGAGAAGAAATGAGGTTCGTTCTCTCTTCCCACCAGCACGTGTTGAGAGTCGGAGGCCAGCGTACGGTCGTAGGAAACAGGCGCTAACAGCGAAACTTTTTTCACTACTTCCCGGATAGACCGCGTGAAGTATTCTTCCTGCTGCTCGACGACTTCTTTACGAGGCAATAAAAGCGGAATGTTACTGCCCATCTCTCACGTTTTTCCCACATAAGCTGAGGATGCATCTGCAGCAATACCATCAGCTCGAAACACTCGCCAGGGTCTCCAATACCTTCTCCCACATTTCGCTTCGATGAACGTTCACGCTACGGGCAACAGAGGAAATATCAAAGACGTAACTATCCACAGTTTTCCTTGGCCAATACTTTTTTGTTTTTTTTTTTTTTGCTTTATGCCCCGTTTACACGGTACGAGTTGACTGGAACGAGTGTACTGTCTTGCTGCGCGCGCAGCACTGTATAGTCCACTCTCCTCGTGTCAACAGGTACCAGACAGACAGTTTGCCGGCCTCGGTAGCGTAGGGGCTAGAGAGCTAGCTCTGCGTACCGAAGGTCGCCGGTTCGAGTCCGGCCGAGGGCATGGGTGTTTAGTGTTGTGTCTGTGAATGTCTTGCACGTGTTGTAGTGTCCTTGTGTCAATACTTGATAGCAACAAATCACATTGAGCTGGCTGTATGGCGCAGTAGCCGAATGCCATTAAAAAAAAAAAAAAAAAAAAAAAAAAAAAAAAAGGCAGACAGTTGACTGAGGATAGTGGACTCGGTTCACGACCAACTTTTGGCGTGCGAGTTCAACAATCAAGATGGCGACAACTAACAAGTCGCGTAAGCGGAGTGAAGCAGAGGCATTAAAATCTTTAGAACTGGGTGAAAGTGAGGAAATTCCGTTGAATTTTAATACTAAAAATTACAAAAACAAGGATTTTAGAGACTCTGCTATCAAAAAATTGCTTCATAGCGGTGTCATTTTTTAAGTATCGGAAAAAATATTTCACAATAGCTCTTCAAATTGAGATACAGTTAGTCTTAAATGATGCAACTCTATATTTTCACTTGCAACTTTGTTTTTTTTTTTTTTTTAAACGCGCTGAAGCATTTAAAGCTTTTCTTTTTAATATCCACTCTTTTAACGTTTTTCTACGTTTTATTTTATTATTCTTTATATCATTCAACATTAAAATCAACAAATTAGCTACGATGTTAATTCCTTTCTGTAATATGGACATACTATTTCCAACAAGATCACAATATAGGAGTAGAGAACTGGCCTCTCAGTGGATAGTGCACTGTCTTTTAATTATTACTAGCCTGCTAGTCCACTCACTTACCCCCACCACCGCCGGTACGCCCTATGTCGTTCCAGTCAACTCGCATCGTGTAATCGCGGCCTTATACCTTGTTGATGTCGAAGAGGGACGTGAAAGGGCAAGAGACAAGGAACGGGAAACAGTACTGTAAGAAACTTACTGCAAGTGTTACTTGTTTGGGATTTGTAAGACTTTATCCTCATAATATTGATATAACTAATTAACTTGTACTTCAAACAAATGCGAACCTGCTACACACATATGTTTTAACCATTAATATATGTTATAATAAAGTACTACGTTTTTTCCCCTACCTTTGTGGTTTGTGTTGAATTTCTCTGTATATTCCAGCATGTTACTATGTGAACTGTTTTGGTTCCCGCACAATTTAATTCGTTTGAGAAGAAAAGATAATATAGCCTGATTGTCTCGCTAATAACTGCTAAAGTGATCGTATGAGTTGTACTAATGCTTCTAGGGATTACTATGCTCAAGTGCTCAATTTTTGTAAGCTTTTTGAAAGTTGACTTATTTTAACCACAATTTTACGAACTTTTGTCTGTAGAATAACTTAAAATACAAATTACATAAACTGTCTGCGAGAAAGAAAAAGAATGCTATAGAGGTATTTACAGAGGGACGTATAGCATAACATGTATCAACAAGTATGTAGTCACAGCAATACAGGATTTCAATTTTTTTTTTAGAAAATTTTTAAAGTATTGATTTACTGATGATAGTGTGTTTAAAATCTCAATATTTGGTACCTCCGTCTGTTTCTCTTTAAATGCACTATGCAAAAATTAACAATCGGATTTCATAGTAGCTAAACTCACAAACAGTAAAACTCTAATGTCATTGGTTCACATATAAGACGACTTTTTTTTGTGCAGTAAATTATATGTCCAGCGTAAACCTTGAATTTTGGGTTTGTTTTTTTGCACTTGCCTGCACCTATCACATAACAACTAATGAACGTGCTTCAACGAAAAAACACATAATAAAAAATTATGTCATCGGTTTACATGTAGGATACATTTTTACGCATATTTAACGATTGTACAAAGTCTAAAATTTTATAATTTTTGTACGCGTCACATCAAAATTAATGAATGGATTTATCAGTTCAGGGAATAGCTTACAGGAGACATTTTATCTCAACAAGCTTCACAGTTCTTGATGATATTCTTCGAATATTTGTTTGTCGTTACACGGATCACTATCTGCAGAATAGATTTGAACGAAATATTTTTACCCCTATAAATTACATAGTTTCTTAATTATTAAGTAATTAAATTTATCGCAGCTATAATTATATATTTATTTAACAATATATATTTTTTAAAAAAATTATTTAGCCTGGCACTATTAGGTCTGTCAAAACTTTATAAAACACAATTTACGCTTTAAAAAAATTAACAGCCTACAATACTTATTTCACATTTAAAAAAATTAAGTTAATAACTAAAATACTGATTAAAATCTTAGTGGTATTGATGTTTAACAGTTAAATAAGAAAATAAGTGGTATAAACTAATGCTAGTGAAGATTTAAAATGAAAACGGTACAAATTAATTACTTGTGAAGGCTGTAGAAACATGTTAGTGTTTTTGGCCTAATGTCCTCAGTTGCTACGATAACAGTTCTTTTGTTTTGTTTTTTGTTATTTGTCTTCCATCTTGCAACTAAGCAAATACTTTAACTCAGTTACGTCTTTATTTAAGACATCTTCAGTGCACTGGGTAAACTATATATACACATATACTTTAATGTTATGTTAGTTATATTTTTTGTAAATTGATTACGTTGTCTTAGATTACTAAGCTACTTACAATTTTATATTATGAATCAATACGTGCAAGTTCATAGTTCCACGCCAGTTATTTATCTCACACTATCACTACTGTAAAATGCTTTTTATAGTAGGCTATGTATTTTTCGAGATTACACCCACTACTATCCGTATAGTGTATAAACGTTGTTGTGACTTGTTGACATCCACCGGGAGCCAAAAATTTTGTGCTGTCGAACACAAAATCTTTAGGTTTTTAATGTCTCTAGAGACAAATACAAGTTACTTATGACGTCAAATGTAGTTATTTAACTTAAAATATATTGCCATGTTTAGAATAATCCATGGTTGAAGCCGAAAAGCGTGGTGAATATCCACTTTTAAGGTAACATAGGTGTCAGAACCGTTACATATTTCGAGGAATATGCTTAATAACTTTTGTAATATTTTCATTCTTGCCTTTGAGATGACGTACTATTTCGAAATTGAATCTTGACTGTAAACGAATTTCAACCATTACGGAAAGGGGGGGGGGGGGAGTACTCTACCATCCCATCCTCTATGTGATGCAGTTTAGCTTTAGAATGTGGGTTTAATGATACAGCTAGTTCTTAAAATATCCTCAGATTCAGATTAGGGAGCTACTTCACCGTGATTAAAAATTTTGACACGTCTTGCGTTCCAGGAACGGTGATTACATATTATAGTCTGTTTTCTGCAGTCAGTTTAGATAATGCTGTGACATTATCTGCGTTCTCCTTCAGAAACAAGACTTTCACAGACATAATAACACAAAAATAATAAGTGATTTCTTACTCTCGTAGCAAAATTATCGAAAACAACAAGAATCACCAAAAAAATTTTGGGAAAATTAAAATATACCAATATTATTTCAGCGTCAATTCATCATACCAACACTATGCAGCAACCATCACAACTGCAAAAAACCTAATATGCTCTTTCATTTCGTCATGTAATAAATTTATTATGTTGGATCATTTCAATGTAAGAAGTATAAGTAGATATTAAAATACTATCATAACATGTGTTATTCCTAAAAGGTGTTGTTTTGTGACGACCAATCTTTCTCTCTTCTTATTTACCCAGAATCGATAAATGAAGTATCATTTTAAAGATTGTAATGTCCAGCCTCTGCTGTCATTGATTTTCCGTCACCACTCCATTTGTGAGACATTTCATCCAGCCGTTTTGGAAGACAGGGAAGGTTGGCAAATTCCTGCTGGCGACCTGTTGTAGGCGAGGTTGCTTTGTTTGACGCAGGTAGAGATGCCACTCCCGGAGGCGGGAGGTGAGAATGGTCAAACTGTCGCGGGCACTTGGGGGCTTGACCCCGTATAGTCCGCATGTGTGTGTGTACGCGGACTTTTGAAAGAAACGTGGAGGACGCGTTTTTGTCATGACATCATTTGTCGTGCTGTTTTTCGTCATGTGCTGTTGTCCTTTTGTAATTAGAGGGTGTAATTTAAATTTAAGCCTGCTTTTTGCAATTAAAAATAAATATTAAAAGAACATTTTTTTAAATAATTAAAATCTTGCATATCATGCACGTAAAAAGAAAATGTTTACTCGGCATAACGAGCATAGACATTTCAAGATTAAGTTCTCTGTTTTTGTAACATCATTAATAGAAAGAAATTATTCGGATTCAACCCGTAAATGGCAAAATTATGTGACAATCAAGGTCACGGGTATGCGATAGTTCAGAGTCTAGCTGCTAGGCTTCGCTGGCGTCGATAATAAGTGATCCCATTACCACTAGATAGCAGCACCACATATCACAGAGATATTACTAAACTGTGTGTATTGTCTAGAGTAAGGAGATTTCCGAGTATTTTTTTTTCTTGTTTGGGAATCATTTTATCGTTCCTAATTGTTTCGTAATACTTAAGTGTTTTGCTTCGTACCTATTTCAGTTGACAAATAAACAAATATTGCAAATAATCTGGTTCTTCTTTCGTCGTACTACATATCACCAACCTCGCAATTCGTCGTATATAACCATTCACAAATTTTCGCACGGTCCATGTAATATTTACTTATTGACCGTCCTGTCCTGTTTTGTTTACTTTATTTCTACAGCGAAATTGGTAATTACGGAGCCAACATCTCGTCAGAGATGACTGACGCGTAAGTAATATGCTACTATTGGTTTGTCATTCCATGCTAATTACAGACAAGCCTAAGGACTGGTATAGAACATATGAAACTTCTTCACTCGTCCCACCATAGCGCGGTGAGAATCGGAGGTCAAAAAATGGCAGCAGGGAACAGGAGCAAAAATCAATATTTTCATTGCTTCGCGGATACACCATGCAAATTATTCTACGAGTTCATCCTCTACGTTGTTCTTTAGTAGACGTTTTCGTCGCACATACTGGGGTTGCGTCTGTTGGCAACTTAAGGACCTGCCTATATGAAAATGTATTTTTTCCCCTCTAGTCATCTAATCACACTTCTCGTAGTATTTTTATTATTATATAATTATATACTTTCAGTGTTAAATACCTTCCCCATCTACTTTTTCGATTTACGAATTTTAATTTTAAATTCCTTCATCGTTTTTGGTAAATTGTTCATCACTTCCTTTGGTAACTTTCTCCAATCCCTTACACCCTTACGAACAAAAGAAAATTTTCCCACTCCCTTACGTATGAAATCGAGTGGCAGCTTGTACCCATGGTCATCTTTCCCCTTCCATACACTACTCTTAAATTCTTTAACCAATATCCTTCCACGCCTCATCTCCAACATACGCCTTGTACACTCCCATGACTCTCTTCACCCTCCTCCTATCTTTCAATGACTCTAAATCCAGCTCCTTTATCATACCGATTACTGAGTGGGCTGTGCGGTATTTTCCACAAACAAATCTAGCTGCTCCCTCCAACTCCTGTATTTGATACCAAAAATGTGGGTCCCATACTACGCTACCATATTCGAGGAGCAATGGTCTGACCAAAGTTTTGTAACCCAATGCCTTAACTTCTCTGGTACATCCCCTCATCACTCTCTCCAGTAAATGAAGGAGATTGAAACCTTTTATTACCACCTGCCCAATGTGTCCTGCGCAGTTATCAAATGTTAAGGCAAAGTATTTACACTTCAGACCTTGAACAAGCAATTTTGTCTCCATCCTATAATCATAAAAAAAAACCTTTAGTTTTTTACGTGTATACCAAATAAGCTGGTTCTTCTTTGCATTTATCTTCATTCCATGCTGACCGACCCAGGTGGACCTGCAGCTGCTCACGGTGTTCTGCCGTTTTGATCCAATTATATACCATTATGTCATATGTGAAAAACATAAATTATGTCTGTAAACTACAATCATCCATTAGAATAATTAACAGCAGTGGTCCCAATACACTACCTTGTGGCACTCCCACATTCACTTCCACCTCTTTTAATGCTGCATGTTCTACTGTAATGCTTTACTTTTTTACTTTTAAGAATACTTCTACCAAAAACTTCACTTTTGGGAAGTATGTGTATTTTAAATGATTATTTTCTTTCAAACATTTGAATACAGCTGATCTATGTTTTCCAGAGGAGGAAAGTTTAAATTGAATCAAAAGTCTTTTAGATCTGTAGTGATAATTTACTGGAGTAAAACTACCTATTTCTTTGTTCAGAGTTCCATGTGCAACATATTTGTGATTTTCTACTGATGGAATTTTTAGTGATATTGTTGCCTCATCAGGAAAATTCGTTGTCTTGGGTCCCACGCAAGGTGGAGCGGTCTGGTAGCTCAGTGATTAAAGCATTGGTCTACAAATTCGAGGTCCCGGGTTTAAATGCCGAGGGTCAGGAATTTTTAGCTAGGAAATTTTATGTGATTTGCTTTGTTCGTATGAGCATACCAGTTGCTCGGATTCCACGTTAAACTGTATATCCAGCATTCCAGCCACGACAGATGCGGAATTCGCCACAAATCGAAATTATCGCACCATGTCCCAAGACTGCACAGATTTACTTTATACCATGCGTGGAAGATCGTTTATGTGCATTAAGAAAACAGGAGACTGAAAACTGATCCTTGAGGAAGATCACGATTCGTTCCCATTTTCAGTTCATAACATCTTGCTTATGCAATTTAATGGAGCTCTCATGGTTTAACGCAAAGTGCTAAATTCAGCAATTTAAGTGTGCTAAGTTGCATTTGTAGATAATGTTGATTATACAACGTGTGATAGTAAAATGGTGTGAACTCTCCCGCAGTGTACGCATACCCTTCGCAGGTGTTTGGAGCACCTCTGTGCTAATTAGGTTGGCACCAGACAAGAGCCTCCCAGGTGCTCGATAATCCGGACGGCGAATTTCAAGGAGCGGCCACCCTGTGTGCCTCGCCGCTGCCGCCCAAATCATTCAATTTATATTCCCGGGTACGAACTGCTCACTGCACGCGATATCCATGCATTATTCATGGCCAAACAGACTTACCCGCTTGCTCGCTAATTGACCGATTACTGATGAACGAAGCGGAGCCCGCATGTCGACACTGGAGTTGCATTATCCTGTGACGAGATACCGGAATGACAGGGACAAGTCAGCTGCACGAACCAGAAATTCCCGAACATTCTACGAAATCTTACGGAACATTTCATACTTTCTGTTTTAGAGCCGGTACTATTGCGAGTTTAAGAAGTTGGTATACAAAAGAATTTTTTTTTTAAAATTTGGGATACTTTACATTATAGAAAATGACAAAAAAAACAAAAAAAAAAACAAAAAAAACAAAAAACAACAAAACAAACGCGTTCACTGGATCACTTTGGTCGCAAGTATAGTAGAATTTTATTGTTCTTCTTCCAGCACATTCTATTTGTCCTTGGTCAGTACACAGTATTGAAGATATCCTTGAAATGAGGGGGAATTTCTAAACAAATATACGATCAGAAACTTTCGTCTATAATCTTCCAACAACTAGATTTAGAATAAATTTGTTTGGATTTGAAGTTCTACATTTTTATGACAAAATTAAGTTTCAGGCATTTACACTTTTGTCAATTGTAGATGAGGTTTTTTTGAAGTGAAAACTTCTATACGCGCGTTAGGCGAAGTTCGGGGGGGGGGGGGGGGTAAATCTATGAGTTCGCTACCTCCCGTGACGTGTTGCGCGTAAACTATGCGCGTTGAACGCTTTGTGGATGGATAAATCTTATAAGTTCGCGTCATCAACATGTTAATGTTAACAGTATATCTCTAACTATAAATATTTTTTTTTATTGACATTCGGTTATGTAACCATACAGCCATCACTTGTAACATGATTCATTATCGTTAACTAATAACATGTTTGAGATAAAGGTGTCTGACGGGGAACGAAAGGACCCGGTTCGAATCCCCTGTCTCGGCGGGGATTTTCATAGACCCTTGACAGGGTACGCAATCTGTGAAGATGGCGGAGCTAGTTGTCGAAATATCATGTTTTCACAACACCATCCGGCGGTACACCCGTGAAGACTTCATTGCTGTCGTACGCCGGTAAATTCTTCCTTCTTACATTTATTTTACTAGTTTACCAAAGGTAACTGGTAACTTATCACTGTTATAAGATTAAGGGATTATTTTAACTCGCTTTATAGTGAGATCAGGCCTCTAATCTTTGTGATTTGCTTGCTGAAATTATTTTTAAGGTACTGCTAAAGTTTTTACATCAGATAAAACTTAAAAAAATAAATGTTATATTTAACATTAAGTTTGGTAAATTGTACTTCAAAAAGCGTAAATTGGCAGTTTTGTCACCCAAAAGTCTATTACGATGAGCATCATAAATTATTCCTGCTCCACTGAAAAACTGCTCACTTGGAACGCTTGTTACAGGTGGTGATAAATATGTGCGACCCATGTGTCATAGACCTCCAAATTTTTTACTATTATTGTTAACACTTTTTTTTAACAATCAGGTGCAACTGATGTGCTGCACAATCAATATTATCTACGTCAGATAAAGTGCAGGATCTCTTCGTGTTGGATCCTCCATCTCTTACCATGCAGTGCACATTCTGTTTGGGATTCCCCACACTTCAAACATATTTTGAGATATTTCCGAAATGTAATCTCCCGTTTGGCGTTCTTCAAGTATCTCCGCTTTTAAAACGATATTTTCCCTTATAAAATCTTTTGTAATGTTCTGGATACCAATGAAACACAATACCAAAAAACCTACCAGATATAGGATGTGAAGGAAATTTTCTAAAAATCCTTCAACACGTCTTTATTTTCGATCCTAAAGTTCGCTGCAGATAAATTCCGTAAAATATTTCCTGCCTTTTAGAACATAACTTGCAATAACATTATCCAGCAATCGTCGGAACCCGAAAGGTAATCCAGAAAAAGCTATCATTTCTGCAATTAAATAGTTTTAAATAATTTTTATTTTTTACCATCCCACATTTTGACTTTTTCTATGTATTCGTAAAAAAAATGTTTTTCTAAATTCTCTTTTTACCGTTTTTAAAGACGTTCCCTGCTGAATGAGTTCGCCGGCAATCTTCTTAGCGGAGTCTTCTTTTAAGAATAACTCATATTTTTGTGGGTGTTTCGTCTGAAGATGAATTTTTAAGATAGTTGTACATTCATGGGAATACATTCCTTCACAGAGTATGTATTTATTTTAATTTAACTTAGAACTTCCCAAAAAACAGAAACGTATATAATCTACGCAATCCTATGTCATCCTAAAATATAAACATAAACACACACAGTTCAAGGTCAAAACACGTCCCGTAAGCTGAACGTTCGTCAATAATAGATCGGAGTTGACGACTTTTCCACTATCGGTCCAAATTGAAAAAGTTGAGATCCGTATCCGTATTCGCGGATCTAGACACTAATGATCCGTATCTCTATCCGTATCCACGGATCTACATTTTTAACGATCCGGCACATCACTACTTCTGAGAACCCTAGATTGGTTGGAATCGGTCGTAAGGGGCGCAATAGGCCTCCGTGTCCACAAGTGGTGATGTTATTGTATGTATGTGTTCAGAAGATAATTATGACTTTGGTTAGTGTAGTGTTTTTTTGTTTTGTGTAGATGACAACGAAGAAAGGGAGAGGTTACTTCCAGTTTTACTCTTTATAAATCCATCAAATAGATCGCTGAGTATAGCGTCCTTAATAAAATTTAATTGACATTTCGAAAGATGTCTATAAATCAACGCCACAGTCGATTTTTTGTGGAGATGTGATAGTAAATTTCGAAGAGAGTAAATTGAAATTTTTTTGACTTTCTTGACTTAGAAATATTGAATTACCAAAACATAACTGTGAAAAATGAAACATATCGTTAAATATTTTGCAGTCATAACGTTTACGTAATACTAATTCAATGCGAATATAGGCTATTAATAATCAGAGAAGTACGCGAAAGTTCGATACAACATCATTTCTCCTTGTCTCCTGCCACAGACATTGCATTCGTTCCTAACAAATCCGGAAGAAGAATCAGTTAATTCCAAATTTAACTTTACTGTACAATAAAATAATGTTTTAGAAGTTTGTATTTAGTATTTCGTCACAAAACATAGGATCTAAACGACTCCCATAATAGTAAAACACCAAACAGGATAAGAATTTCTCACTCTCTGAAAGTAAAAGTTTCAAAAGCGCCGTCTTCAATTCAGATACACACAACGAAATGTTTCTTATACATTTTTGTTGTGGGCTAAAAATCATCATTTAAGTAATTTTGAACTCGCAGATAGGTATGAACACGAAGAAAACCATTCCGTGTGAGTGTTTGGTACAAAAAAAAAAGGACATAAAAACATACCTCTCAAAACCCAAAGATTTTTCTTAAGAAATAAATACAATATTAAAGATTATGGACTGCTGTCGTCTTCCGTACTGCTCAAATATCTAACGAAAGTAATCGAAACGAAATATCGAAAACTGATGGATCTGATCTCGTTTATCAACACGACTTTCATGCTATTCACCCATCATTGAACTCTCCTGGAAACGATGAAACATGATTATTTTTTAGGATGGCTTATAAAACTTCAGCTGTTTTCTACATCAACGTTGTTCAGTTCTTCATTTCAGTGACGCTGTCATAAAATTGTTGTAACATATTTAATGTGTTAGATTAACTGTTCACCATAGTCTCGAAGAGCGAGCAAATGGAGTGGGATTCAAAGGCGACGAGACAGTGAAGGACCTTCAGGCAATGCCGTATGTAAATTCAAGTACAGATTGTCCCTCCTACATCCGAGTTCTGCAGACAATGCAAGGTCAGGCGAGGCGACGCGGAACTGCTAGAGGCCTCCCACAGAAAATGTTCGAGTCTCCAACAGCACGAGCGACAAACAAAAGCGCTGTCTCTGTGTATGGAGTCGGTACACAAAGCTCAAACTAGAATGACTCCATCTACGTTAGTTACACAATAGAGCATCAAAGGATTTGACAAATCTCAACTCTTGACTTTCACTCTTTAACCGGCAAACATGTATCACTGTACGATACTTTATTTTCCTGTTCACATTAATGTGATCTTTCTAACTGATCAGGGTAGTTAAAAAACCCTCTGATTGTATTTTTGCTAACAGGTCTACTTGAAATGCCCTAACTGCACGTTTTGAACTGTTCCCCTTCAAGCGGTTAAATAAATCTATCAAACAATAGACTGATGAAATATTTCGCAGCAAAACTGAATAAATTTACATTCGTTATGGCGCGCAGTGTGCATTGGTGCCACAAAGCACAGCTGATTTGATTAGATTTTATATGTTCACTTCACGACGAGCGAGAACATTTCAGTGATGTAATTATTGTTAAAGCGAAAAATATTAACAGAAAAGGATCACAAGTTACTTATTTCGCAAATCGTAACCATCCAGATGTTTCAAAACACATATAACTTTTTGTTACTAAATTTGTAAACAGATTTAATCTTCGTTTCCTTGTAGCAAAGCACTTATTACTTCCACAGTCCTGTTTAGTTTAAAAATCCGAGATCAGAATTCTTTTACAGAAGAATATAGATTTTTAAGAAGAAAATAAGTCAGATCGGACTTGAATAACCAATGCAAGAAATACAAAAGATGGAATATATTTGATAATTTTTATAAAAATGCAAAAAAACTTTGTAAACGTTAAATTCAGTCGTACATGTAGGTAGTCAATGAGTTCATAAAATGAAGATTTCCTACCACAAAATTGAAGGTTCAAATAAATTTCAGTACAATGTTTTGTTAGAATAGTTAATATTTGCTTGGTGAAGTACTTGCAAGATGTAAATAATACAGGTTTCCGTATACAGTAGTGTGTTTGAGGATCTCATATTTGAAGAACTTAAAGCAACCAACGCAACGGTTTTTTTGGTTACAGGAATCCCATACATCAGCGGAATCATCAGTAGGTTCATGTGCCTCGGAAAGTTTACTTCAACAAACCACTTCGTGTGTGTGAAATAGAGTGTGCTGTGGCGTACCACAAGGAGACGAGTTTTACAAAACTTAACCTCTCGTGTCGAGAACAAAGTGCCATCTCAAAAGTATTGTTCTGTTAGATGCATATTACTTTAGCGTGCAGGCATAATTTGACGAAGAGAATTACTAAGATCCACTCGATTTTTGACTGCAATAAATATGTACCGGTATGTCATGTTAAAGGCCCGTGGATAATAAGTAGTCATATATTGTTCCTGTCTTCTTTTTGTGCGGAAATGCTGAATTAAACGCTGATTCAACGTTTCTGATTGTATTTAAAATGTATTTTATGAAGCATATAAATGTATATTCAGACAATTTTCCTAGTTTTGGTCATATTTCGATAATATTTATGGTCATATTTTGAGAAAAAATCCGGCAGTTTTTTGATAGTACCCGGAATTCACTAGATATAGATAAGAAAGATAATTATTCACAGAACTGTACTTCTGCTATACAGGTGGGAGAGGGGGGGGGGGGCGTGAACCAATTTTCACTGTGATCAGAATTCACCAGTCAAGAATTAGTTATACATTATCGTCACTCTCTAAGCATAATGTTACGCCCTCCTTTTAATCTCGATTTTGCAGCAGAAGCATGCCTGTGTCGATTCGCGTCAATCAATATCGTTAAATCTGCAGTGGATCAGTGAGTAGACCTGCCGCCATGCCGAAAATAAAATTTTCTGATAGTGCGAAGTTACATAAGGGAATCTAGAGAGGAGTATTTTAGTACAGATGAAATTCTATTTTGTAAATTATCTGAAATTAAAGTGACTTCAACAAAACGATTTAAAATTTAATTTCGCAGTGGTGCAGCGAGTGAATGGAAGCAAATTATGCTGTATACATTAAAGCGACACTACTAGATAAAATAAATGACTTACAATTGAGAATATTTTGATGTATAGTAAATTTAAATGTTTGGTCATATTTTGTCATTTTAGGTCATATTTACCCATTTTAAGTTCATGTTTGCCTTCATATTTCTCTATTTCTTTTTTTTTTGGTCATAAAGATCTGAACCCTAATAATAAGCGTGTGATATAAGAAGATGTTGAAAACTCTCAGGCATTGTTAATTGTTTCACTTTATAAAACTATGTTTCATAAATCTAAATGGGACTGGTTTGATCAAGCAGTAGGGGACACGTCCTATTTTATTATAAGATACACACCCATATTCAGGACAAAATGCTGAAAGAACTTACACAGTTAAATTCTCCTCTTCCAACCAATTTATCCATCTTCCTCTTTTCCAATAAACACCAAATAAACAACAAAATCAGACTATTGTTTACCACCCGAACAGAATATCCTCGCAAAATGTCATCATCTAGACTTTATACTAGAATTAGTGCCCAATGTGAATGGTTAGGGTACAAGTGCTCTTCATTGACCAAAATAGATTTAAGCCCGAATAACCCCACTAATTAATTCAATGAACCCTTTTCTGTAAGATAACAATGTATCTGATTTCATGTCGACATATTATATTATATTACCAAGAATGTAAGCGAATGTACATATAAACATGTAAAAAAACTGGAAAGTAAATTGTCGTATAATGAAATGTAGTGAACTTGGGTGTATGACCGATAAGGCCAAAAGATATTAAATAATAATAAAAAAAAATCTAAATTTAAATGGCTTTTTCCTTACATGCAGTTATTTTTGCGTATGCTTTTGATGTCGGGAGGCCTTGAGGGGATAGCTTCACTCCTTAGGCAGAGCTTATTAGTTTACTGAATGCCAGCGTCTTCCGCCGCTATCAGGAACACTTATTCTATTAGAGTAGCTACTGTTACACCAGGTGTTTGTGAAACATGCTGTCTGTTTTCTGTCTGATAAGTGTTAATTTGTTTTGTATATGTGTATATGTATTTGTATATAAAAATATGAGTATGGCCGGCACACAATCTCAGTATTTGAACATGGATCCGTTGCATCTTTCCAGACAAGCGCGTCAACCCTTTAAACCGGAAGGCCACACAGGTAAATATTGCTTTAGACATAGCAAGACTTTCTGCGTGTTTTTCTTTTTATTGTAATTATAATTTTTCCACGTTGTTTTCACTTTTTCTCCATGAATTTTGGGGTTACAAGATTTAAAGTCATATCTGCTGCATTATTCAGTTCATAGTTGGAATCGTGCACTGAAAAGTAGCAGAGACGTTATTCTTATCGGTAATACGTTCGATAAATTTGTGAATAAGATCTTGGTTAAAGCAAAAAATCATCAATTTTGTACTGGTGTCTGTTTAGGCAAAATACCCTCGACTGTAAGGATATGAGCACATCTGAAATCAGAAGCGATCAATACCACATTGTGGAAAGGTTGAAAGATAGTAGCTGTTTAGAGGCTTCAGAATATTCTGTCACATATTCTGGTAGTTCCAGTGGATACTATACCCTTTATGTCAATATTTGATGGAATTTTTTAATTGGTTTTTTCTCTGTGCGGTCCGTTTCCATCGACGTGGCTAAAGACGAAATGCAAATTCGCCTATCCGGTGGATCTCCCTGGGTGGCCTGTAACTGCAGTTGATCCTTCCCTCACGCCACAGCGAAATGTTATCAGCTTCCCGTAATGTTCAGACTCTTCCCGGGATAAAACGCTCCTCTCAGGCACTTGTTTTGCCGCAGAAGCAATAAACTAACGTTTAGTGGAAAAGTTTGTAACTTCATTAACGACTCCAGCCGAGTTTACTCGTATTTTCTTTTAATCAAATTGTTGCTTTATCTCTTTTTCTCCTGAATTCTGTTTACAGAATTTATCGCTCTGCGAGAAGTTTCTTCAGTATTTTATACACTTCATTAAGGCCAGACTATTGCAGGAATCTTTATATATAAAGATGAATGTTTGTTTGTTGGTTTGTTTGTTCTTCATACAAATCCACAGTTTTCATCCGATCTCGATGAAAACTTTGCACGCTTATCCTTTGAAACAAGGAGAAAAATACTGTCTACATTTGGTTGAAAAATTATCTGTATAAATAACACATGTTGTGTCATAACTTCGAAATACGGCAATAGACAGACACGTTGGATGTGGACGTCTCCAGAGCGTGTTTCCGTGTAGTGAACTGGCAGCTCAGTGGATAAAGAGCTTGCTTACGAACTTCGTGGTCTCCGGTTCAAATCTCGGTGGAGGCCAAGATTTTTAAAAATTGTTTTTCATCGTAAGAGTCAGGCCTGGGCCGTAGGTTATTTGGATTGAATGTTAAACTGTAGATATTATAAAGTTAGGGGTGCAATGCGAGGCAAATCGTAGGTAGTCTTGCAATTTTGTAGGTGTACCCTTTTTTACGTTATAATGATCCCTCAGGTGTTGTTCGCAGTCAGTGTGTGAGTGTGAACCACAGTAATACTAATATAAATACGGAAGTAAGTCTCTGTCTTTTTGTTACGTTTTGACGACTATATAGCTATATCGTTGTGATGGAATTTTATAAGGAAAGCTGTATGAAGGGCACAGGATATTTTTTCCAGTATCATTAACAGTTGTAGTCACGAAATTTTGAAATCTTATCGAATAGTGACAGAAATATGTTGGAAATTGATTCTCTTCAAGAGGCAGGTTCGACGGTAGAATGATATAGTGATAGCTTTCCTGTCATATTATGCCGACTCGATATTGTTTGGGACCAATCGTTCGTTACCAACAACTTTTTATATTTAATTCTGGCAAAAAAAATCTTAATCCACGCGTACGAAGTCGCGGGTACGAGGCTAGTATAAAATAATCACAAATATATTGACATAAGCTTCATCTGTAAGCACTTGCACGCTAATTCATTAATCTAAGAACATTTTATGTAGTAGTAATGACTTCTTCAATTTCAAAATAGTAAACAATATTTTTTATTTCAATATAGTCGACTTTGATAACAATTGGAGCAACATTGAAATTCTTAGAACACATACGATTGATCATCGTATAACGCACGCGTATGTTGAAAAATATGTTATGCTAAGTACACTGATATACTAAGAGCCATGGGACACCACGTCAGTGACTTGTGGGAATATCTTTTAGCTTGGTGAACTGCATCAACTCAACGTGACAATGGCATAAGTAATCGGCGAAAATGGCTCTTTGGATCATATTCCAGATACGCCACACAAAGTTCATGTCTGTCGACCTATGTAGCCAAATAGTTTGCTGGAACTGTTAGGAGGGCTCATAAAAAATATTGCGCAAAATTTGGTACCAGTCACACTGAGCATTATTATCTCGCAACTTTCCATCGTTACCGGGGTACGAGGAGTCTGCGAATCGTTGCCAAACAGCTGAGCATAGCGATGTCCCGTCATGGACAGATTCAACTTGACCGCCCCAATCAATTCCAGATAAACACAGCAATAAGCAATCACCACCAATATCTTTTTTTTTTTTATTGGCATCTGGTTTCCAAGACCATGCAGCCAGCACAAATACATATAGTTATTACAATGAGTTACACGCTTTGTTAAATTACATCTACGACCATCTTTCATGATTTATAAACGTGCATCTGGGTACCAAGTTTACTTTACATGTTTAAAGTTATAACAAAAATTCCTATTACAAACAGTGAAACTTACAACACAAATATTTACATTGTAAACATTTTGGGTTAGTACAAATTTGCTCTTTGCATTAGCAGAACCATGTTTATCACACCTTATAAGTTGTTGAAGCTAACAGATCTCGTGTCACACTGTCCTTCATGCTGGTCTCTTCCTACACATCTACAAATCACATTTAGAGTATTCCTTTATGATTTTGGACATGGGGTTAGGATGTTTTAGATCTCACACGTATGCCGTGAATTCTGCATAGCAGACATCTCGGAGAAGTATTTTGCTGTTTAGACAGACAGTCTACTGGTCACCATCCCTTAGGATCGGGCGGATTTATATTTTTATGTTGTTACTCACTATAAACGTCACAATGGCCTTGTACACTCTTCGGTCCTCCGTGCCCTATCTTTTCTTATGGCTTTACGTCTCAACGACGTCGAAGTCATTAGAGGTGGAAAGGGACTTGTGACAAGAAACGGGAAGGAATTCGGCCATGGCCTTTTGAAGGAAGTATCCCGACATTCGTCTGGAGTGATCTGGGGAAACCATGGAAACCTAAATCTGGTTGCCCGGACAGGGATTCTAACCCGTGTCCTCCCAAATGCGAGGACAAAACGTTAACAACCACGCTTTATATACACATGTGTATAAACAAAACGATATTAAGAAGTGTGACCATTTAAAAACAGTGAAACAGTGACGATGTCAAAAAAGGAGCAATGCAGAACGGCAACAAGATTTTGTGATCTACGAAGAAGTGCAACTAGAGCTATTTCCTGACCAACATGTGATTGTTTGTATCAAAAATCTCACTGATGATGCCTCGCTTCACAAGGGCATTCTTAACGAATAGGAATAAAATAACACATGTTAAGAGAAAGTATTTTAATTTACATGTCTTTAACAAACAGCTGCGGAAGAATGGGCAATAACAAACTGATGGACTCGAAGAATTAGAGTAAATATAGAATAAGTAACTAAATCAGTAACAAAATAACGAGAATGTAGTGAGAGATGTTACAGCTACCACGAAAATCTATACTACGGAAAGGCTAAGCTTGGTCATTGTGTTCATAATGCTCTGACGTCACGCTCCCAGCCTTCGTAGTAGAAGTGACAACAGCCAAAGATGTTATTACTAAATCGATTTTTTTTAAACTGCATAACGTCTCCTATAACAACTAGGTCTTTAGAGACGGGAAAGGATGGGGGGGCAAGGAATGGGAAGGAATTCGGCCATGTCCTTTTGAAGGAAGCATCCCGGCATTCACCTGGAGTGATTTGGGGAAACCATGGAAAACCCAAATCTGGATGCCCGGACGGGGATTCGAACCGCCATCCTCCCGAATGCGAGGACAAAACGTTAACCGCCACGCTTTTATACACATGTGTATAAACAAAACGAGATTAAGAAGTGTGGCCATTTAAAAACAGTGAAACAGCGACGATGTCAAAAAAGGAGCAATGCAGAACGGCAACAAGATGTGTTCTACGAAGAAGTGCAGCTAGAGCTATTTCCTGACCAACATGTGATTGTTTGTATCAAAAATCTCACTGATGATGCCTCGCTTCACAAGGGAATTCTTAACGAATAGGAATAAAATAACACATGTTAAGAGAAAGTATTTTAATTTACATGTCTTTAACAAACAGCTGCGGAAGAATGGGCAATAACAAACTGATGGACTCGAAGAATTAGAGTAAATATAGAATAAGTAACTAAATCAGTAACAAAATAACGAGAATGTAGTGAGAGATGTTACAGCTACCACGAAAATCTATACTACGGAAAGGATAAGCTTGGTCATTGTGTTCATAATGCTCTGACGTCACGCTCCCAGCCTTCGTAGTAGAAGTGACAACAGCCAAAGATGTTATTACTAAATCGAGATTATGCGCGATACTTAATAGCAACTGCGAAGAAAATCACTTGGCAGATTAATCCGTTCAACCTGTCATTTTCGACAGGCCTTGAGGCAAGCAAAAAATAATTGTAGACAGTCAACATTAAGAAATATGGCAGAAACCTTTGATGCGTCAGTGACTTGTGTCGCATCTACTTACCGCTCAAGGAATCGGTTGGTTAGCAAACCATCGGAATGGAAAAACGGACGCCAATAGCTTCTCTGACTTTTTTCTGTTTCGTGCATAAGGCAGAGCACCTAGAAGGAATCAATTAATTGCTTGTGTGTAAAATTTGTAATATCAGAAAGCGTTAGACCAGTATTGACAATTTGAAGTGCCGTTAATCCAAAAAGGCACAAAAAACCTCCCATCATAGAAATTCAGCGTGATCTGGATATTATTTTGGCATGGTGCGCTGAGTGGCAACTTACGCTAAATTGTAAAAAGTGCAAGACAATGAGCATAACTAACAAAAAGAATCCAATTGTTCAGAAATACTAGTTAAACAATTCAGTTATTGATATGGTCGATTCTATGAAATATTTGGGAGTAACTGTACAAAGGAACATGAAATGGGACATACACATTAATTCGTTAATAGGTAGAGCTAATTCTAGGCAGCGATTCATAGGTCGAATATTTAAAAATTGTAATGAACAAACAAAGAAGATAGCGTACAAATCTCTTGTGCGTCCACATTTGGACTATTGTTGTGCCATTTGGGATCCGTTTCGTAAGGGGTTGATCGAAAGTATAGAGAAACCACAGAGAAGAGCCGCTCGATTCGTGACCGCTTGCTACAGTCCTTATGAAAGCGTCACAGAACTGATTAGTATACTAGGCTGGGAGTCTCTGGTAGATAGACGACGCACGTTTCGTTTAACTTATTGGTAAACATGTATACTCCCACTTTCACTCACGAGTGTAGTGAAATACTACGTCCACCAACCTATTTGAGCCGGAATGACAGGAAATATAAGATTAGAGAAATAAGGTGCCGCAATGATTCTTATATGAATTCTTTTTTCCCTCGTACCATTAGGGATTGGAATGCACAACAAAGAGATTAGCTTTGGTGCTGAGCATCCTCTGCCACCCACAATTTTGTGAATTGCAGAGTATATAGGTAGATGTAGATGTAGATGTAGATGAACATACAAAGCAGGGTCTTGTCGTGTCATATCATAGTGAGTCAGAAACGCTATGCCAATGCGTCGGACTCCAGTTAGCATTCCACGTTAAAAGTTAATTCTCGTCAGATAATCATTGCCACTTTAGAAAACATTAAAAAAAGAATTGGGAAATATAGACTGATTAGTTTTAACTCTGTGGCAAGCAAGTTACTGGGCATCTTGATACCAGACTTCAACAGTAACTTCTGCTTTGTAAATCAATAGAGTCAGCTTACGAGGTGTTATTCATCTCAATCGTGGTTATTATATGTGCCAATCTTAGACTAAAATTGATTAACGTTGAGCCAGACTTTCAAGAACTCTGCAAGGGCCGTCACGTTTAGCAATCTCATTAACAGTGAATTTTCGGCAGTTTACTCTCTCCCTTTTGTAGGTTTGTAACATTATAATTCGTTTTGTTAGCAAATATTAAGAACCTGTTCAATACGTAATCTAGTATTAGTTATAACTGAGTTTACAATCAATTTCAGAACACGCGTATTAGATTTATAATGATATGATGGTACAATACAATATATTCAAATATTAATAATACACTCCTGGAAATTGAAATAAGAACACCGTGAATTCATTGTCCCAGGAATGGGAAACTTTATATACATATTCCTGGGGTCAGATACAACACATAATCACACAGACAGAACCATAGGCACATAGACACAGGCAACAGAGCATGCACAATGTCGGCACTAGTACCGTGTATATCCTCCTTTCGCAGCAATGCAGGCTGCAATTCTCCCATGGAGACGATCGTAGAGGTGCTGGATGTAGTCCTGTGGAACGGCATGCCAAGCCATTTCCACCTGGCGCCTCAGATGGACCAGCGTTCGTGCTGGACGTGCAGACCGCGTGAGACGACGTTTCATCCAGTCCCAAACATGCTCAATGGGGGACAGATCCGGAGATCTCGCTGGCCAGGGTAGTTGACTTACACCTTCTAGAGCACGTTGGGTGGCACAGGATACATGTGGACGTGCATTGTCCTGTTGGAACAGCATGTTCCCTTGCCGGTCTAGGAATGGTGGAACGATGGGTTCGATGACGGTTTGAATGTACCGTGCACTGTTCAGTGTCCCCTCGACGATCACCAGAGGTGTACGGCCAGTGTAGGAGATCGCTCCCCACACCATGATGCCGGGTGTTGGCCCTGTGTGCCTCGGTCGTATGCAGTCCTGATTGTGGTGCTCACCTGCACGGCGCCAAACACGCATACGACCATCATTGGCACCAAGGCAGAAGCAACTCTCATCATTGAAGACGACACGTCTCCATTCGTCCCTCCATACACGCCTGTCGCGACACCACTGGAGGCGGGCTGCACGATGTTGGGGCGTGAGCGGAAGACGACCTAACGGTGCGCGGGACCGTAGCCCAGCTTCATGGAGACGGTTGCGAATGGTCCTCTCTGATACCCCAGGAGCAACAGTGTCCCTAATTTGCCGGGAAGTGGCGGTGCGGTCCCCTACGGCACTGCGTAGGATGCGACGGTCTTGGCGTGCGTCCGTGCGTCGCTGCTGTCTGGACCCAGGTCGACGGGTACGTGCACCTTCCGCCGACCACTGGCGACAACATCGATGTACTGTGGAGACCTCGCGCCCCACATGTTGAGCAATTCGGCGGTAGGTCCACCCGGCCTCCCGCATGCCCACTATACGCCCTCGCTCAAAGTCCGTCAACTGCACATACGGTTCACGTACACGCTGTCGTGGCGTGCTACCAGTGTTAAAGACTGAGATGGAGCTCCGTATGCCACGGCAAACTGGCTGACACTGACTGCGGCGGTGCCCAACCACTGCGCAGCTAGCGCCCTTCGACGGCCAACACTGCTGTTCCTGGTGTGTCCGCTGTGCCGTGCGTTTGATCATTGCTTGTACAGCCCTCTCGTAGTGTCCGGAGTCTTACACATCGGCGTCAATGTGTTCTTATTTCAATTTCCAGGAGAGTATATAGACTAGATGAACTGTGCGAAAATTTCGCGAATATGATGAATAATAAGGTTGGCGGTTTGTAATAGGATGAAAGAAGAGTCGCCTCATTTGTTTCAATTGTATATTTGTTTAGTGTAATAGGTAGGTACGTAACAAAAGTTGACGCCAGTGAAGCAGTTTATTAATATATCTCTGATATGTGCTGCTGCTTTCTACCGACTTCGTTCTGAACTGTCTCATACGCGCGACGTTCACAGTTATTACTTTTACCCTTTAAGGGACAAATTCCGAAAAAATTCCTTCTTAATTCATAATGTGGCATGATTGGAGACCTGAATCTCTTAAATGACCTCATTTATCGATTTCATTTAGGTATCAAGGAAGATAAATGGCTCGTAACAGAAAAATACGTTATGGAAATAATGATATTTTTGCTGTTTAAGGGACAAATTCCGTAGAAATCCTTTCTTCACATATGATGTGACCAAAGCAGAAACATTAGTCTTTAAAGTGATACCTCATTTATCGATTTCGGTTAGATATCAAGGGAGATAAATGGTTCGTGACACAAAAACGCGTTTTAGAAATATTGATTCTTTTAACCTTTAAGGGTCGAATTTGGAAAAATTAGTTAAAATGCAATATGACCAAATCAGATACCTTAATCTTTAAAATGATACCTCATTTATCGATTTCGGTTAGGTATGAAGGGAGATAATGGCTTGTGATAAAAAAAAAACACGTTATAGAAATAATATATATGATGTGCAAGAAAGTTAGGCCCCTATACGTTAGGGAGCGTGCATAAACCACGTAGCTCCATTTTGGCCACCTGTGAAACTCCCCCCCCCCCCCCTCGCACGTAGGCCGACGTGGCTTTTGCCTCTACCCCCCCCCCCCCCCCACCTTCCCACGTAGCACATAGCCATTTTCCCAACTGACTCCAGAAGACATTTTTCACTGTTTTCTCTTGTCAGACTATCGCAAATTACATACGGGGATAATTAAATGGCGGAAATAAATATTTACATGCTGTTGTGTGTCCTGTATATTATTTTACGCGTAACTATGACAAATAATATGAACGAAAAGCTACGTGTCCTGGCTCGAAAGCCCCCCTCCCCCCACGTAGCCCAACGTAGCTTTCCAGCCAACCCCCCCCCCCCCCCCCCCTCGTAGACCGAGCCACGTACTTTGTGCACAATCCCTTAGTGGTAGTAGAATTATTTTTAACATTTCATTGTTCCTCGGATTGGAAAAGGTTGACTACCAAATGTATTGTTGAGACCAATGAGCTAAGTTGTTAGACTTGTATTGTAACATGGACCTTTGCATCTGCAATGGAATTAGGGAAACTGATATAGGTATCCGGTTCATTTGTAGGGCTCATCTGCTAAACTAATGTCCTGCCGTTTTTAGAGAGAGAGAAATCTATTTTAGAAAGGTGTGCTAAGAACCCCGATGTTGTCAAAGGACGCGTGTTTCTTGTCCCTCCACAAAGGGCACCGCCCTCCCTGGCGCCACAGAGGTGCCGCCTGAATTCACAGCTAACGAGCAAGAGGCGCCACAAGGGCCTAACGGGGATCATCTGTGGAGGGTCAAAGGCGGGACGGGGGCCGAGCAAGGCATTCATGATCCAATAGCCGCCCATACCACAGGCCGTTTTGTTGTTATTACTGGAATCGTCGGCTTGCTGTCCTTATAGGTCCCATGCATGTAGCATGAACTTTTTCTTCCTAGTTCGTAGTTTTGAAGATGGCTTCGAGCACAAATAACAAATTAGATTGTTGAATTCGTTCTGCTATTTGTTTCTACTTATATAACAGGCGTCACGAAAAAAAATCTTCACGCTTCTACAATATACCTGTAAAACTCAAAGTCTGGATGCTTGTTGGTTTCAAATTCATATCCAGGTTTCACCTAGTTGAACTTTTCGATTAGGCGGATAAAGGGGCATCCATAAATTATGTCAGGTGTTTTTCCGGATTTCAGGATCCCCCCCCCCCTCCTCTGGTGAGATTTTGTGAGATCTGGCCGGACTGCCCCCCTCTGGTGAGATCTGGTCCATGAGAACCCCCCCCCTTAGAAATGGCCCTCGAAACTATTTGCGCCCTTTTTGGTCTCACCCTTCAAAATCCGGTTACACCCCCTCTTTTCGACGAAATACCCCCTTAAAATCGACCTTTTTTTAGCTCTACAGTCCAAAACCTCACTGTGCCAGAGGTGAATATCGTGTTAAGGGCCTAGTGAAAATCCCGATCGACACAGGATTTCGAACCGGAGAATTTTCGATCTCCAATCGGACGACGTAACCACTGAGCCACCAGGCTACTGTTTGAAACGGTATTAATACAATATACTATAGAATATCGCTATCAATTTTGGCCTTGTACATTGTGAGCTAATCAGGCATTGGTCGCCAAATGTGAGCTACCAATTATCCTGGAAATGTTCAGCCAGTTGTGAGTTAACCACTCCGTTAGTAGATTACGGCGTGTTATTTAGATGAGTTAGGCCCAATTCTCTTGTCTCATCACATGCAAGCCGTTAGCATGGTTAGCATTAATTACGATTTTCTGGCATATAACTGCCGAAGAAATTGAGATGTATTTATGGCAAAGTCTGGAAATAAATAATAATAATAAATCCTCACAGCCCTGGTCGAAATACTACTGAATTAATACTGTTCCTTGAGACAACCTTTAAAACACTTATGTTGCGTTCAAGTATATTTCACATTGTATTTTAACTTGTGTACTAACGCTATACAACCTTCTCCAAGCGGCAAAACGCACACTGCCCCCCGCCCTGCCATGCTTCAATGCAGGCGCCAATCAACAACCGCTGCCCGCACAGCTGTGCTGGCCAGCGTCAAAGATTGTTACACTACTTAGATAACAACACTATGCTACCCTGTTTACTAAAAAAACTAGTCTGTCGAAACGCAACAATATTACAAATCAAGTTAAAAACATTAATACAATTATTCTATCTACTTATAATTGATAAATGCAGCACATTTCAATATTATTATCAATAACAATAGTAGTAAATTAATAATTAAAATGATTAGTTGTAATGGTACAACACATTCTTGCCAAATTTCAATTTACGAGGTAATTTTTAGCTGTAAAGCACTCGTAGAAAGGCCTAATTATTATAAACCTATATGACCAAACACCTATCCTCCAAATTTTCCAGACTGAAACGAGATCAAGTCTTTCAGTCAATCTGAGGACTATTTACATACTCGTACAATGTATTTCCGTGAATTTAAATCGGCTCTCCATTGATACTACATATTATACAACCAGAACGACGCATCATTTCTTGTACAATTCATATATGGACAGCTATATCAAATTCAGTTTCTGCAGAAATATCGAAACACTTACATATTTGTTTAAAGATTTATTCAACCTGGAAATATTTTCTTGATGAAGTCGACTAGGCGTGCAAAACGATCCTTAACTCCAAAATGATATTGCACTATTAGTACGTATTTCGAGTTTAAGTAGTTTCAATCGCATAGTGATATCCAAGTCATATGTAAAACAACTAACAGGATATAAGTAGAGGGAGATATTATTGGTTTCTTGATGATATGAACTGTTCCATATTCTCAAGACTGTAATTCGCTGCTAGCATTATATAAAGTACATCCGGTATTGGAGCTTAATCCGTTACGACCAAGTAACTGTTGACCGTCAAAATTGGGTTGCAAACCAGCAGAAATGTTTTTTGTATTGTTTTTTGTCTAGTTGATTGTTGAAACTGCATCAGTAGCTAATGTCTCCGTAAGTGTTATGATACAGGTAGCAAAAAAAGTCATGGTGGAAAATGCGGTGTCAGGCGAAATGGAACACAGGTAGTAACATAATAGTTTCCCCGGAAAAACTTATAAATAAACTCTTATAAGGACTGCTCCTCCCCCAAAACCTTTTCATAATTATGGTGAAGATGACAATATATACCGAGCGTGGTGGGTGAACGGTTAACGTTCTTGCCTCGCATTCGGGAGGACGCGGGTTCGAATCCCCGTCCGGGCATCCAGATTTGGGTTTTCCATGGTTTCCCAAATCACTCCAGGCGAATGCCGGGATGCTTCCTTCAAAAAGGCCATGGCCGAATTCCTTCCCGTTCCTTACCCCAATCCCATCCCGCCTCTAATGACTTCGCTGTCGACGAGGCGTAAAGCCCAAGCACAAAACAAAAGTCAATATACGGACGCTCACTTCTAAGACGACGAGATCAGTTTTACGGTTTCCTTGTGTTTTCCACTGAAGACGTTCGGACATATCTGGACACAATGATAACAACATACACCTCGTAATGTTTCAAGTGCACTGCAGGAGATGATACAATGAAATTTAAAAATGTGAAAAGTGCATTAATTGGAGTACACAATGTTTACACTAGTACATAGGGAACATCCCAATTACAGATTCGGATCCTGTGACTTATCTACCAGAGGCGCGTGTTAAAATGATATTTTGAAGACTAATTGAAACATTTTTTCCTTGCAAGTTTTCAGAGTTGAGCAGTGCCAATTATTTCTGTTTCACCACACTGCTTTCAGCCGCGAATCGCAATGTTAGTCTTCATTAGCCAGCTCCCGGCTTGTTCAATTACATCCCCCTGAATCCCTCCAAGTAGAAAGAAAGGCTGGACGTGACTTGTATATTACGGAGATAAGTGTGCAGGAGAGAAACTCGAATCCAGTAAGGCCAAGGAGGGCCTATTTCCTACTGACTGGGACATTCGTGAACTCGGATTGCCAGGTTATTCCGCTAAGCGGATTTGTCCCTGCGGTGTAAGTGACATAGTTATTTAATTTTTGTGGCTCCGAGATGTCAAAAGTCTTCACACTAATGCCAATCTTTTATGTAAAAATATCTGCTCTCTGAACCTACCAGTCCATGAGTATGAGCTGGAATCTTTGTACCATGTTTCGACTGATATTATTTTCAGGAGTTTAAAGCAGTTGATTGCTCGTGATCCATAAGACAATGCTTTTATATAATAGATCTCAAAACAAAATTTATTATTTAAGCAAATAAATACAATCGCCTATCACTTAGTTACTCATTGATCCAAATTACATTAATTATGACTAAAGGTAATCAAATTAATTCTAACTGGCTTTCAGTTCATTTTGTGTTACACGTTTTACTTCAGTCAAGTCTGATGATAATGACTGGGTTAGTTAAAAGCATTCAGCATTTGGCATACCCCATGCTGTATTTATTTCAAATCGAATTTCTGTGCTTACTTCAAATTAAATTTCAGTATTTTTTTTTCTCATACTGAAGATAACCATATTTCTTTTATTAATATTCTTGAATTTAATACGTGGTTTTATGGTATCCCCTCGATGATCCAGTTTTTCTGCTGTTCTCGAGTTTCCGAAAATGAGACTTGCCCCATCTTCCTATAACAACTCAAGTAATTACATAGTAGGCAACCCTAGCTATAGATTTTAGAAGAATGCTAAATCTGACGAAGAGTATCAAGGATGAAGATACAGGTGAACAGTACTATCCAAATAGTTTAGTAGATCTTCTGTGTGAAATTTTGTCCAAATACGTGCAATGGTGCGGATCTGAAAGAACAAACAAACATCCAAAGTTTGACCTTTTTAAATTAAGTTTTGGTCTCTTATTGAGATCTCCTGAAACCTAAGGCTGTAGAAGTCTTACGGTAGATTGTTTGCAGATGACATAATGCTGTATAAAAGAATCAAAACGATAGAGGATTGTAAACAGTTGCAGGGTGATCTGGACAGGATATCTAGTTGGGTTGGTAAACACAGAATGAAGATAAATGCAAAGAACAGTCAGCTTATTAGATACACAAACAAAAAATAAAAGGTTAATTATGAATATAAGGTGGGGAAAGAATTGCTTGCTGAAGACTTGAAATGTAAATATCTTGGCATTACTTTTGATAACATGCTTAAGCTGGGCTGGACACATTGGACAGGTGGTAGGAAAAGGTTTCAAAGTTCTGCACTTGTTGGAGAGAGTGATGAGGGGATGTACGGGAGAAGTAAAAGAATTGGGTTACAAAACTTTGGTGAGACAATTGCTCGAATATGGTAGTGTAGTATGGGACCCTCATTTTACGTATCAAATACTGGAGTTGGAGAGGGTACAAAGAAGGGCTGCTAGATTTGTTTCTGGAAATTACCGCAGAATGCAATCAGTGACGGATATGATAAAGGAGCTGAAATGGGATTCATTGCAAGACAGGAGGAGGATGAGGAGGGTCATGGGAGTGTACAGGGCATATACTGGCGATGAGGCATGGAAAGATATTGCAATAGGTATGAAAAGTAGTGCATGGAAGGGAAAAGATGACCATGACCACAAGCTGGCACTCGATTTCAGGCACAAGGGTGTGGAAAGATTCTCTTTTTTAGGTAAGGGTGTCAGGGATTGGAATGAGTTACCAAGAGAAAATGATGAATAATTTACCGAAAACTTTGAAAGAATTTAAAGATAAAATTTATAGAGGGCAAATGTAGGTGGGTGCAGGATAGGGGGAAGATGGGTGTGTAGGGAAATTGCCACCGGAGCCTGTGCTCCATTTGCAATTAAATTAAATAAATTAAGTTTTAAAATGTATAAATCAGGTTGAATATTTTCTTGGGCAGCATGTAGCTTACAATTACTGTGTAAGTAGTGTCCTCAAAATTTTAGACTTTTCTTACTGTCGCTGTAATTTTCAGCTTTTTTCTGTAAATAATCTTCATTTTTCTCCCTATCTAAGTGCTAGCTTTCTTCTTGCGTTCACTTAAACATTTCCTGACTATCTGCCTTCTTCTCCACTTGTACCTCACCCCCTCTGTTATACAGTGTCAGGTATTCTGATTCAGAGTGCTTTTTCCTCTGTTTTAAGTGCTATCGTATAGTATCTGATTTTTGCCTGGTATTATAGTGATTTTTAGTTGGTTTTGGTGTTGCATGAGTTTATTATCCATTTCAATCTTTCGACTTTGTGTTATTATATGTAAATACTTTACCTTTATCCGTGACCTTTGTCCAAACGAAATTTGAGATTTGTGCTATTCTCACACATAAACTATCACAGAAATTTTGAATATTTCCAGCAACTTCTTTCGCGTAGGTTGTTAAAGTACGGACCCTCTTAAATCGATTATGTCTCAATTAACAGAACGCCAGTGTGTCAAAAAATTGATACCATGAGTAAATCGCGATAAAAAAAAAAAGGCACCTTTTGACCATTGGATCGCTGGAATTTTTCTGTTTTCCATGTAACAAAATATGACATTGTATTTAATTTAAAAATATTTATTAAACGTAACGAATTTCACTAACTGTAAAATTTGTTACTATTTATAATGTGAATTCTATTTAATATCGAAAAACTGTTGTTATGAACTGCATGTTGTAATAAACCACGCGATTTACTTAAAGTGTAACTGTGGCGAACAAACACAAACTTTTATCTATATCTCTCACCTCAAATTCGAACCAAAGATAATTAACATCTTTTCAACACAAAAATTATCGTCAACTCGAACGCGTGACCGCTACTGTCATGTTAAGGTAAATTAAACGATTCTTACACTTATTAAGTTTAATTAACGTATTCAGTTTTATTTTAATGCACTTGCTACATTTAAACATTTGCTACATTTAAATATTTGCTACATTTAAACATTTGCTACATTAAAAAAAAAACTAGTAAACAAACTTTTGTGAGCAATGCTTCTCAATCTGTGGAATCGTGGTCAACATAAACTAATTGTAAATATAAGATTTTTACTTCAGCGCCACCTACCAGAATATATGTTTTTTTATTTAAAAAAAAAAAAAAAAAAAAAAAAAAAAAAAAAAAAAAAAAAAACAACAACAAAAAAAACAACAAAAAAAACAACAAAAAACAACAAAAAAAACAAAAAAAACTTTCACGCCACCTCAATAACATTTTGTGTGGATATGGCCTGAAATAGTCCAGTGGTTTTGTCCGTGATGATGTGGTTTAATCACGCCTAGGATTTTATATGTTCAGATATTACTTTCTGGGGTAAACTCTCATATTAACCACTGAAAATTGAATCATCACATCACTTTCAGATTTCCCCTTCTGGCAACCTAGGATTCGAATGCTGGCAGCTGAGGAGTTTTCTGCGGAGCGGTCGTCTCTTTCCCTCAGGAAATTCGATTCGGCTCGTCCCACCGTTAATATTAAAGCGCTCCCCCCCTTCGAGTGGGTCCGCCAATTTGCCGACGCAGTGAGGCAGTCGACAGCCAAACTGATGTCTCTGGGATTGCTGTGCTCCAGAAGCGCCGGCTCGGATCGGCGTCTGTCTTCACCCAACGCGCCTTATTGACTTTAAATCGTTCGCGGCTTCCTTTCTCGGTTCTATGAGGAGTAAATGTACCTGGCCTGTCGTTGTACAAGATAGGCTGGTGTGTTGGGAATGTCATGTGTGGTACCATTGCAAATATCTTCCTAAATGTTGTTAGTAGCAGTAAAAAGTTATGAACAAAAATTGAGTTGAATTAAAAGACATCTATTTTCTCATTTCTTTCTTCCTTTTTTACAGTAACATCGGAGGGCGTTTTTCTGGGAATTCCTCAGTTTTTTTTATCTCCTTAAATGCATCTGTAATTCGACAGGTATCAGCTACACAGCCTCATTTTCTTCTCCTGCGCAACATCCTTCGTTTGCATATTACTTTGGCCTCCTTTGAAAACTGTTAACATTATTTACCCTCATCGTTTAACTTGTATTTCTCCTTCTATTATCCTCTATAAGCAGTGACCTTGACAAGACTACTTCCTCTTCTTTATCGTCCTCATGAGTTCCTCTCATAATTCTTCGTTCTGTCCGACCGTTTTTCTCAGCTGCCACATTTCAATACTTTACAAACAGTTTTTTTAATACTTGGCAATGAAAAAATGAGGAAATAAATTATTATTTATATTTTTTCAAACGTATAGTAGTTTATATACAAAACAAAATAAAATTATTTAAAAAAAACACATTACACTGATTATATTTTTAAACAGTTTCTCGTAAAAATCAGTAAACATTGTCAAAATCATTCGACGCAACATATTTTATTGTGTCTCCTGAATTACTCTGCAACCAACATGTACTAATGTGTTTTGAAAGCCTAATGGAGTTATATTAGGTCAAAGAATATGTCATGCTACTGCGTTGGTTCTGTCCACAATTATTATTATTATTATTTTTAAATCTATCATACTTTATTTCTTGAGATATACTATTTCTTGATAAATGCGCAATACGCTGAGAATGTAAGTATTTTCATACCTACGCTTAACTTACTTACTTTTTGCCTCCTACAACCAAAGTAGTTCCCTTATAATTGTATGCGAATTTTATCCATGATTATATACTTATATCCAAATCAAACTAGAGCGTCTTACATTAAAAAAAGAAATAGTTTATTCATGAGCAGTTACAGTAAAGATTATGCAATCTCATTCAATTCCTCCCTAGCCGGTTTGCCTGCTGCAGAATTCAACAAAATCATGGTGACGCACCGTAAACAACATCCCCAATTTTGTCTAAGTGCCCGTGAACGATTATAATCTATCAATGATTTGAAAAGAGTTTTTTTCTTATTTTTTAAAAAGTAACACCACAGCCGCACAAACGAATTATGCCATACAATTTTTAACAGTAAATTGACATTAATCTAGAGATATGTTTCATATGCAATCATTGTTTCTTTACCGTCGGAAACATTATAGATATTATAACATTTATTATACGAGAAATCACTTTGAGTAATTCCTGCGTCGTGTTTAGTGAAATTACAAGCTTTCGTATGATGTTTTATACTTTTTTTTAGGAACGATTTAGCCAGGAAAAGTTTCGATGACTCGATTTTCCCTAACCTACTAATGGGAAACATTATTCTAGTCTTTTATCTCTTCAGTGATAGATTTTAAATGGCATTCAAGAGCATTACTTATTAGAGCAGATTGTAGTTAATTGCTTCCTTGCCATTGCAACTTTGCAAGTGAAACCCAAAAATTAAAATAATGCTAACTCAAAACATTATTCATTCGGCGCTAACAACGAGCGAATAAATTACTAAAAAGGTGACAACTGATCACTAATTTGCCTCGAAAATAACATATGACACAAACTACTAGGATCATAAATTCCCTCTAGAAGATGTAATTATAGTAAATAAAACTTCCACATCTCAGTGTGGTTCTTCTTCTTCACCGTCTCTTCCCAACATTAGAGGTACTCATCATTGGTATAGTCAAATTTGGAGCTTTGACTTGGCCGCTTGTCCTTGCTGATGTCAAGCATTTTATACCAACTACTATGTAGTGCTAGGAACTAGTGAAGTGCTACCATCTGTCTACAAAATTTGCAAATATATTCTGTATGTGATAAGTGCATTTTGTGTTTGTGAAATGTGTAGATTGTGGTTCGTCCGGGCGATCGTGTTGATGGCTGCGAAAAACCGCCGAAAAACCCCAGTCGGGACGTCCGGTACGTCGAGTCCTGCACTCGTGCCAGGTGCCGTTGAACCTCCCCGATCAACTGTGCGGCACCTCAGCGTGCCGAGCCACACTGGCTAATTTACGTATGAACACAGTCAAAAATAGTTATATACTACTAAAGATGATAAAAAAGTGGCTGAATAACGAATTAATTGCCGCAGGTAGAAATCTAGTTTACTGGTGGATACTTCAAGGATAATCCCAATTACAACAAGCTGCTCAAAACACAAATATTAATTTAGTAAATTTAACTTAGTAAGAGATTCGTAAATGAAAACATCGTCTCTTAGCAACTGTTATTTAATTCGTGAAAGCTAAGATGCGTTTCGTCCTTATGGGATGGGGCATCATCAGTGACTATAAATGTACATGCATGGTGTTGTTAAGAAATTTCCATTATTTGTATACTTGAATAAATATTAACAAAGTAAACGTGTGTAGTGCAGTAAATTTGCATTCAAGTGACTGAAGGCTGTGTTTCATTCTACCTTTTGTCTGATCAATACAGTCACGTCAATACAGTGAATTATGGATAAAAATAAAGTTACGAATTTTGGTAGAAACAGTTACATATTATAGCTCTATTTACACTTTTGTAGAACCCAATCTGTTGCTGCGGTTCAACATTGTTCTTTTTTGTCAACATCACTATTCCACGGTTTTTGAACTTTTAATCTCCTTTGATTTACATGCAGCTAGAAGACATACTGTTTATTTAGATGTACAGTGGTGCCAACTTAATGGTTTAGCTTATTGAATATGTATTGTAATGAGTCGCGTGCCCGAAGCCAGGCAGCGTAGGATGATCCAGTGAAAGCGGTTTTTCGGCGAACTGCCGCCATTGTAGGCCATTCGTCAACCCACCTGAATGGAAGCAGTGGGAAGGGCTAACCGCGATGATAAAAGCATTGCGAAGTATTGTGCCAGCTTACAAGCAACGCAAATTTCCAAGGACTTCCCGCCGTAGATAACAACAGGGACACAGCCGGCCTATCCAAAATAGGGACACACAATTCCGATATTTTCTTTTGTCTGTTTCATGTAATGCTGCCCCGTAGCTGGCAGGGGAGGCAAAGACTTCGTTCTGGACTGAGTGTCGATGTGAGTGGACGGACTGGCGAAACCACCGCCATCCTCTGTGGGTCAGAGGAGCGCTTCCCGTCACCAGCAATGTCGACAGCAGTGCGCGGACTTTGTAATGTGCCACAAAACAGTGCGACAGTTTGCAACAGGTCAAGGCCCGCAAAATACCCCTGAGCAGCTATCCTGATTAGTTAGAGATCGGTTAATGAGTCTACTGAACTTACACACTGATAGTCTGTATAGGTGTCAAATTTTTTGTTCATAATAGAAATAATTTCGTTTTCGAAATAATTTCGTTAGTATTTTGTGAACCCATTTTTTTTATCATATCATGTGCGGGGCTCAATATTAATAACGCTTGTAACAGCCGAGCCTATGGGATCTGTTTTCCACTGAACAAGTTGAATTAGTTGTAGACTATCAACATTTATTTAATTTTATTCCAAAACAATGCCTTGAATCCACAACTTATTAAATTTACAAAACATTGATCGAGAATTCTACAATACTAACTATTTATGTGGAGTCCTTGCCTACATGAGGACAAAACTATGTTGACCCATTCATAAACAAACATTATAAATACAACCAATTGAGAAATTGAGTAAAAAAAAAATATATATATATATATATGTGATTTATTGTCCGGCCACTATCTCAGGTATGAAAGTTTTTAGAGACATAAGAAATTTTAACTGACAAGCTTCCTTCAAAATTTTCTTCTTCTATATTTACTATTATCAAAACCTCTGTCAAGTTCCAAAAACATCGTTATCTTGTTGATTCATCCTTCCAGTCTTGTTCGTAAAGACAATTTTATTTCTCTCGTAACCTATATTTTGCTAAGACACTCTTAAACTTCCATTAATATTCCGAACACTTTTCCTTCTTCTTGTATGTACACAACTCTAGTTAATTGTTCCGCAGCATTTCTTGTTAACATTGCAGTAGGATGGGACTGTGAAGATGATGCTTACATAAAAATATTTCTGTATATCTCTCGGTTCGTAACTTTTTAATATTTTTTGTTAGTATAATTTTTCAGTTTTCAGAAATTCTGAATGAAAAATTTAGCTCAAAGGCATCAATATTACAGTCAGGTAGAGCCGGTTTTATTTTCGGGAATTATAAATTTTTACTCATCTAATGTTAGATGTAGCCTATACATCCTTGACAGTAGAAAATGCACTGTATTTTTGCCTACACTCTCTTTTATCAGCCTATAAGCTAAAAATAAACAACGGAAATATGAGGATAGAAAAGGATTAATGAGTGCCTACGCTAGATCCCAGTTTATAATTCAAGGCCCATTTCAGCTGTCCGTGACCAAATAATTTAAAAGCTCTCTAGGCTTCCTTCACCAATTTCGTAGGTAGCAGTGTGGATAAAGCATCCAGATTATAGCCGCTAAAACCTGTTTGGCTGTCACCTGAAGAGACATGTACGCTGTGCTCTGCGCATCACGCTTCTGGGATATTAAACGTCTTATGAACAACCTTCATCATGGGACGAGACTGCAGGTAACAGCTGGCGTAGTTACGACGGAAGCAGCCCTTCCCGCTCTAAAATACGCTGCCCAATATCAGGTCCGGCCGTTTGTCGGTTCGGCCGTCAAATTACCGAGTCTCTCGTAAGTCTCACTCGGCCCTAGGGCCAGTAAAGTCGCCCCACCCTAACTGCCCACGACATCAGAGCCCGACACAGCCGTAAAACTTTTTACACCCTGCGTCTGGCCTGTAAACACGGCGCTCTACAAGATCTGCCCTACGTGGATGACACGTTTACTGAAGTCTTCCCAAGAGGAATCCGCTTAAGCGATCATGCTGAAGCTTTGTGTATGTCAGTTGGGAATTAATGCTAGGAAAATTCTGCTAGTAAAGGGTACGAACGCTGCAGCTCCATGTTTTAAGCAGAACGCGGGTAACAGAATGCTGACAGTTTATACACCTACTGTACTTCCAAAACAGGTCAGGACACAACCTCATGTACACATGAGATTGTTCAAATCCATTCATGTTCTTAATGCTGGTCGATGATATTCCTCAAACTTTAAGGACCAGAGCAATGATATTTGTTGACAAAACTATGCAGAGAACTCTAGAAGTACATCGCAAATGAAGTATTTTTTGAAGTGGCAGCTTCATTTGAACCAAAAGCAACGAAATTAGTTTTTTAATAGACGCGTTGCTTAAGGATTAATTAAGAAATCATGTGCATATATATTACAGAAACAACTTGATATTGCATACAAAGTGAAAACTGCCTGGCGTTCAGGTAGATGATTAACTACATTGGCAAGCCAAATTACGTGTTTACTGAAAAATTAAGTTCTGCCACCTTTAAAAAAATAACGATTTTCAAGAGAGCGGATATCTATACCATTACCTTGAGCGCTCCTTGCTATGTTCTCCCCTTGCTAGCGCTCTGCTCTCTGTCCAATGCCATCGCTGGAAAAAACAGTGGATTTCAAAATCGTACCAGATCACTTGTGGTAGTATTCTATAACATTACAAAGGTTTCTCTGCTTTTAACGATGGATGCGTGTTCACTGTTACTGGATCTCTTACTCTGCCATCTTTATGTATTTAGCGAGATCGTCTCAGTTCCTGTTTAGTTCTTGTACTATTATTTCTAAGTCCCTTCAAATGCAAGAGATTTTATTTAAATTTTCAGAGGGGACTGTTAGGATAAAACTTCGTGTTTTATCCAGATATGGTAAACCTGTCATTACCTTTGACACGAAAAACAGAACCATTCTAGATACCCAAAACCCCGTCACGAGCTTACACCAGTATACGATATCGTTCATTCTTTACCGAGGGAGGCAGACACTAAGCAGTCGGAAGATGTTATAAACTTTGGTGTGTGGGGTAAAATCTTCTCGGGCTTTCCACCGGGATAGCGCGTCAGTAAAAATACAAAGCGACGGTTTGGAGCCGGCTTCTGGCTCATCTTCCGCCGGAAGATGGAGCTAGAGGCAGGCTCCGAAACGTCGCGTTATATTTTTACTGACGCGCCATCCCGGTGGAAAGCCCGAGAAGATTTTACGAAACGGACTCACGGAGAAAGCCCACATTCTTTCAACTTTGGTATGTGATCCACTGCTATCTTGTCCTCGCCGAATCCTCTCTTTTAGGGTTAGAGACAAGGAGTCCGTCAAGATCCCAGTTACTGTTGGAGAAACTCCTTAGCCGCTTTTCATAACCAGCAGTAAATGATTACATCTGAAAACCACAACCATAAACCGTAAACAGAAGTGACAGAGCGTATAACAAAGTCGTTCAATGGAACTGTGGTAAATTTGTGGTTCTTATTTATTTTTGAAACTCAGAAGTGCGAAAGAATGGAAGACTCGTGACTCGGTGCAATACGTAAAATTGTTTCTTATCTGTTCAGTTTAATATCTACAAATATAATAAACAGTAGTATCGTCAGATGTTGCTGTCGATAAAATTTTACAACTGAAATTTGCAGTCAAGATGTAAATACTGTTTTAATGGCTAGTTCTGTTATTTACTATTCCCTCGACTCGTCCAAACGGAATTTAATATTTGTGCAGTTAATTCACTTATAAACTATCAAAGAAATGTTTCCTGGGTGGAAAAAAAAACGAAGGAGAAGTCCTATTTTTTCTTTTCTTGGACCTCCTAAATTTAGGTTGTATGTAATTGTTTTAAACTCGTATTTGCGCATCATTTGTTTCTACCTCTCCTTGAAGCAATAACTTGCTAGATGATACGGTCGTGCATCACACAACACACACTTCAGTAACACCCATAAAGCTTCTCAGTAACCAGGATTTTAAATGCTGCTGTTTACTGTACAGATTGTTTTATTTGTAGGTTTATAAGCTAAAACACCTAATTGAATATCAAAGCTGATGTGTTATGGTTTAGACGGTTTAAACATATCGCCACTGCGTTTATAGGGCTAATCAAAACTGACTTTTTGACTGCGAAGAGATATTCCAGACATCAAAATGACAAATTCTACTACGGAAAAATTAAAATAGCGGACCCTTTTTTATTTCTCAATAAGTGGTTGCCACATCGAAACATAAGTTATCACTACGTGACATAAACAATCACTATGTATACTTACTTTCACATCATGCGTAGCTCCCTTGAAATGGTTAGCTTTTGTTTGATCAGTGCGCACACACACACACACACACACACAAATTTCAAAATTTTGTATTTTTCCCTCTGTATCGTGGATATAATTTGGTATTAATTTGAATTAAAAGTGTCCCTCATGTCAACTGATATCATAAGCTATTGATATGTGCAGTTTAGCCGAAATTCTGTCATCACTTTTGCATGTCATGCGCACACATAGACAAAGATTCCAAAATATAAGGTTTTAACCTCTAAATCATAGCGAACTTTGTTATTGATTTACTAATCAGTATCTTAACGGGCGACATCCAAGTTTACTTGAACTGTATTCATCAGATTTGGCGAGATGCGCACACAGAAAGACAAAAACTACCAGATTTATAGTTTTGGTCTCTGTCTCATTAAAAACTATGTTATTGATCTGGATAAAAAGTGTCCCATGTGTCACCTGATGGCCTAGGCTATCAATTTGTGCAGTTATGTAAAACTCTGTTCACTAGTTTTCGTGTGATGGCCTGACAACCAGCCAAATATTTTAAAATTTACGGTTTTGGACTGTTTTAGCTTCTGAATCATAAGCAAGTATGTTGATAATCTGGATAGAAAGTACCCTACATCATAATCAATAACATAAAGCTATCGCTGTGTGCAATTTCGTTAAAATCTACCGATTAGTTTTTGTGTTATGCGTGAACATGTAGACAGACAAAAAACACAAATTTTACGGTTTTGGGGTCCCCACCATCAGTAGTGTACATTAGAATTACTCTTTTTGAAATATATTACTTGTGCAGACACATCTTTTCTACAATTTTAGTATATAGTATAGCTAAACGTGCTTGGCAGTTGAATAACGGTGATACTTTTCAAATCTAATTTTTGTATAAACAATCTCCACGTTATTTCTTTATATCGAGTATATATAATGTTCTGTCTTCTTCTAGAGGCATTTTGGAACTCACCTGTTGTGTTGACCTACAGCAATCAGTGAGGACATCGGATGACAGAGCCGACGGCAAGAATTGAGATTATGCAGAGAGCTGCCGATTACTGGATGAAGGCGCTCATCCCAGTAGGCAGCCTGGTGCCACAATACTCTACCTGCTTATGTGTATCACACAGCTAGAAAATGGTGCAGTTCTGAATTCACTACTCAAATAACACACCAAGTTTCAGTTAACATTGAGTTCATGAATACTGATCTGTTCATTTGTTACGTTTTTTTGTTTGTTTGTTTTTTTTGTAATTAAATTCGCACTATAATTCTGTTGTTAAAATAAAATAAACCTTTCTCAGTACTTATTTGAATATTAATTATTTCTATTATATCAAATAAAACATAAGCATAATTTGTTTTGATAATTTCTGCCGTGGATGATATGTGCTACTAACCGATGCAATGACAAATCCTCTCCTTGTCTCAGATATTCCTCACTTCATTGGTCAGCCAGTTTTCCTGACACTCATATGTCACTATACTCGTAATTTACTTTGTAATTCTCAAGGTGTTAAAATGTGAGCTGCGTCAGAAGGATTCAGAATTCTACAGGTCTATAATCCGAGGAAAAAAGCACGTAACATTCGCCCTGATTAATGAAGTCATTTTTATTCCTGTTTTTGTTAAATACCGCAGTCAAAAGCATCCACATGGAGAGCTTAAGAACTTGCGATGGAAGAATAAAACAATGTTTTGCCAAACACTGGATAAGATGATCACCGTATCGTTGGAGCACATTTCTCCTCTATCACTAAACGTCAGCAGATGATAAAGGTTTACCAGATTACTATAGGATGAATTCGCTTTCAGATAACACTCGCCATTGCTGGTTGATTTATCGTTGTGGTATTCCGCAGGACTATATTTCGTCAGCGGGTCCTCCTTCAGTTGGATAATCCATTTTGTGCTTGCGAACCTTTCAGAGATGTTGCCTGACCAAGTGAGTCTAGGTATGTAAACTCGTGGTAACGTGGTTACACGCAAGTATATGAGCACAACTGATTAACGTTTACAGCATTTGGTTAACTGTTTACCTGTTTTTAGAGGAATTTTGTGATAAAAGTATTTTCCTTAGTGTGTAGGATAGAAGTAACTTGCATGACTCCATCGACCACCGGTGCTGCAAAATTGAAATGTGAGAAGTCTTTCCTTAAAAGACGGAAACCCTGAGACTGAACCTCTTGCGTTCGAGCAAATCAACTGAGCTACCACGTCGAATCTGTACGTAGTGTTGTAGCCTTAAGAGACGTAATGGCGCGCCAGCTACGTCCACTTCGATGGTCTTTAAGATAATGCCAATAGTTTCATGGTGCAAATGTTACAGTTAGAATAAATGTCCAAGAGGGTATATATTCTGCAGATTTCGGGTCAGATGCCAAATCTTTAGCCATTTTATTTACTGATATTACACTGATGGTGATCCATCAAGCATAAGTATACAGTTTTTTGTAGTTGAGTTAGTTTTTGCAAAGATATTGAAGTGTTCCCTATGTTAGGAAACGACTTCTCGACCTCACTGTGGCCGTTTGCTACCTGTCATTGATTTCCAAATAGTATTAAAGATAAAAAAAAAAAAAAATCACAAAAAATTTGGTTGGCGCCAGGGATTGCTTTCGGAGTGTTCTCTATTATGAGGGACGCGACATCCAGATCTCAAAGTATTATTATTGAAACTTGAATTATTGAATTAACCAAGCAAAGTGACATATTTCGTCACCAGAAGGGATATATTTAAAACAGGGTTCACAGTCTGACTTCACGATTTACTTACGCACTTGAATTTTTTCACTTGACAAAATTTTACAAAGATTAATTTTCTATTTACAACACAAGGGTACATAAACTTTCTTGGTGGAGCAAGAGAGTTTATCTCGGGGCGTTCACTAGGCCAAAAAAACGACGATGATGCAAAAGTTCCTGTTTCTGACTGATGATTACCGTGCAGGCGAATCTAGTTGTGTAGTCGGCGTGCTGTCTCTCCTGTGGTCAGCTGGGCGGCCGATCTACCCCTCTCGGTAGGCAACCAACCAGTCCCCTCTTTCCTCCGCGCCGCCTCGAAGAACTTCTCTTCTACCCCCTCATTAGGTAGTGAGGGAAGATCTTGTCGTCGATTGGCCCATACATGCAACAAACCGCTCTCTGTTAACAATAATATAAACAATTGCCCCGATTGGTTGTACTCCTGGCTCCGCCTCACCCTTCATTCTCGGATACAGATTTCCTTTTTATTATATTTTTATTTGTTTACTGAAACAGTCCAGGCTCCGTCTTGAGCTGTGCCTTGTCACGGGACTGTTTTTGCCATAAGTAACATCTAATGGCCGCCACTCGGGTTGACGTCCCACAGACCCCGAGCAGAGCCTCCCCCCCCCCCCCCCCACACACACAAGAATAAAACACGCACACATGTGTTTCACTCTCTGGCTCCCGGTACATTACAATATATTTCTGCACAGTTTAGACACTTAAAAATCAACAGCAATGTAGCTTCCAGAAGCTGAGCATCGAACGAACTGCCCTCCGAAGTTGTTGTTATTGCACTTTGACACTTCACTCGTGATGCTAATTAAATGTTAATGCTCCTCTGACTGCACCACCGACACAAGCGTAAGGACCTCATTCAGTGTCTGTGGTTGAAACGCTCCTCTGTTCGACCTAGACGTCATTATCGTGCTGCGCCCTCGTTTTCTCCTATTGTAGACTCCTGTCACAGTAATTAGCCGAATTTCTGCGGACAAGAGCTCACCCGGCACATGTTTTTACTTGGTAAGGTGACGGTTCAAGGGTCGTTAACGTGTTAGGCCATAATCCGAACATCGATTGAGCGAGCGAGTCAGTCACTCTAGAGTCGATGGTGAAGTGGTGGTACAACCCTTCGGCGAGCAAGCAGCGGGACGAACAGGTTGTAATTAACCTAAGGCAGTGTGACCTCGTAGTGGATGTATAAGCAGACGTTTACTGCGGTAAGCTATGTAAACATAAAGTCTCAATCATAATTGGCTACAAAAACTAATTCCATGTTTTACAGTAAAGATAGCTTGGGAAAAAAAACAACAGAAAAGCCGAAACTCAAATCTTCCTAATTCTTATCAAAAATCGCAATGAGTTCTCAGTGATATTTCGAACAATTTTAAACCAAACTTTCGTGAGCAAAACACCATAAATATACGGCTTACTAGCTAGCTGCCTACTTTTATTTTTTTTTTATTTTTCTTTTACTGCTTAACGTCTCTTAACAGCGAGGTCTTTAGAGACGGGAAAGGATGGGTGGGGGGGGGGGCAAGTAATGGGAAGGAATTCGGATATGGCTTTTTGAAGGAAGCATCAAGGCATTTGCCTGGAGTGATTTGGGAAACCATGGAAAACCCAAATCTGTGTGCCCAGACGTGGATTCGAACCGGCGTCCACCCGAATGTAGGCCAGAACGCTAACCGTTACACTACCACGCTCAGTCCTACCTTATTATCTATATATGATGGCACTGGTTAAACATTATTCTTATCTTTCCCGCCATTTGCGCCTGGTCTTAACGGGCAAAATGTTTGTAGGTAATTTGGATATGAATTTTCGCGTAATTTATTCGTCTATAGCTAAAGCATTTAGAGTTGCCTCACAGTAGTTCTTTTACAATGGTTATAACCTGTCGTGATTTACTACATTTGTTTTTTATTCTCCTATTCCTTCTTTTAATTAGGGAAATATGCTGTTTATTAGCAATGCAATTTTTCAGGCTTTTGTTGTTTTTCTCAATCTCATTTTTAGCTACTACGTTCTTAGCTGATTCTCCTTTTCGTAATCATCACTATTCCTCGTGGTTTCTCCTGCGCTTTTCGGATATTATCCTTTTTTTTTTAGTAATCTCTCATTATCAAACCTCAAAGTAAAACTGTGGGTACCCCCTGATCTGGTAGGATTATCGGGTATGCGACTACGACACAGATGCATTGCGATGGCGGTACGAAACTGCAATGAGTATTACAGAGCACATCATTATTATTTTATAATCATAAATCCCACCCACATGGCCATGCCGGAGTATCAGTATTTCTGCAGTTTTTATTGAAGCTGCACTTTTTTTTACATTTTTTCTGTACTGTTCTCGATTCTACACCGGTTTTTCCTATCATTTTCCATAACATATTCATTTCAGGTAAGTGAGTTTGAGCTCTTGTTTCTGATATTAATTTTTCCCCTTATATCAGTACAGATTTCGCTGTACTTTTATTGCTTCTATAAGAATCTTCCCGTAAGTGTTCTCTGGCCTTGTGTTTGGCAGTATACGGTTTCAAATTTCCGTCAGACCATCCAGATTTAGATTTTCTATGGTTTCCTTGAATCGTTCCCGGCGAATGTCGGCAAAAACAATATCCCGAATTCCTTCCCGTTTCCTGCCTTCAGTCCTTTCCACCTCTAATGAGCTCGACATTGATGAGCCATAAAGCCATAAGCTAGGAGGAAAAAAAACCCCGTAAATGTTTGGCTGACACTGACACATATGTCTGTAAAGAAAGGCTGTCGTATATTTTGGAACATAGTCTTATCTAAGCTCCATAATCTTCCTCAACCTTGTTCCAATGCTTTCATACCAACCGTATAGATTGTTCAAAGATATCAAAAACGGAGGTAATAGTACATGTGACGTATTCATTCGACTTGGAATGGGTGCGAGATAGAACCATTTTAAGGTATGTATATACTCGAAAGTCTGAGTGGGCCATATTGCGTTAACAGAGGTTTGAGGTTCCAAGAGATCACCTCATTCATGAATTGCAGCCATTGCGATGAATACTTGTGAGCGTAAGCACCTTTTATGCCAATCTTCCTCTTCTCTTTACCTTGATAGTTGCTCGCAGTTGCTTCACATCATCATCGCTTAGCGTTTCCACTCCTGCATGTCGTCTAGCACATCCACTTCCATGTCTAACGGACACTCCAAGATTCTTCATCCACTATGTGTCTCTAATCAACTCCCTTCATCTCCTTTAAGTCTTTCTTCACTTGATTCGTCCATCTTGTTCGCTGTCTTCCCTTCCCTTTTTTTCAAGAGCGCTAACTTTGGCATCCTCGCTACTTCCATTCTTCACAACATTTGCATTATATGCTTCAGTGTTGCTTTCGCCAATTTCCGGGAAATCTAGAAGCGTACAGCAGAGTTCCATAAAACGGACACCATCACGTTTCTTGTCTTTATTTGCAGAAGAACACCTGATGTGTTTCAACTACATTTGTTTTTGCTTTGATTCTGGGGAGAAGCGTTGGACCCAGAACAAATCGTTCAACAGAATCTACTGAACTGACTTCAAAGAGGGCTAAATTTTTCGTAGAAACCTGTCCCCTCATGCCTTTTGACCTGATGTCAATAGTTTCGGCAGCGAATGGACGGAAACCATTCATATGTCCAACTGCTCAGTCGAAACGAGGTCTAAAATTGCTATTATAATGTTTGATCCTTCCTCAATAAGCTTATCAACATTCAGGCAGGTTACAGTTGTGGTAAACTCAGGACTCTTTCCCCTCTGGTTGGGGGAAGACTATCTGAAACTTTACCACACTTTATGATAAGGGATGGCTGAATAGACTGAGATCAGGAATGGGCAGATCGAAGGTTAACCTAGCACGATGAAGCTATGCTGAGGTCGACAAAATGAAATGCTACTGCGGAGAAGATCAGACTGTTCAGCCTTTGTTCCAGTGTTGACTGCGTCCAACCTGCTGCATGGATGTTGACATGGCCTCGGAAAAATGAACTGGACGTGGCCAAGTTTTGGTCCAGTACAATTTGATGTTTGTTATAGTGTAAATACATATGGTTTCGACATTATGTCTTTATTAAGTGATCTATCCTGCCTATTTTTTCCTGAATGATTGTCTTCACAAGCTTTCCTGCACGGGGACTATGTTCAGTGCTGGCTGTCCCCCGTTTAAATTAATATGTACAGCTTTTTACTGAGTTGTAAGCATGGAACTCTTCATTATTGTTGTCACTATCCTCGCGAATCTTTCTTTCTCGGTTATTAATCCAGCATGAATATCTTTCTTCACCATTTTAGATTAAACGTATTCCCTTCAGCACCTTTGACAAAATAAAGATTAATTTATATTTTTGAATAATATTCTACAAAGGATTAAGTAATTACATGCAGGTTTTGCAAGGTGAAACGATTTCGTTTTCCTTGTCAGGGATGAACTTTTCATTAAAAAAGACGAAGACGTCACCGAGGGTGGTGGGTGAACGGTAACGCTCTGGCCTTCAATTCGGGAGGACATGGATTCGAATCCCCATCCGGGCATTCAAATTTGTGTTTTTTTTTTTTTTTTTCAAGGTTTCCCCAGATCGCTCCAGGTGAATGTCGGGATGCTTCCTTCAAAAGGCCATGGCCGAATTCCTTCCCGTTCCAAGTCCCCAGTTTTTCCCCGCATCTAATCACCTAGACGTCGTGCCATAATGGTACCATTCGTTATATTTTTTTGTTTTATGACTTGACAGTGTACTTATTTTTATGCAGAATGGTTGCCTATCTTCATTGCTTCTAAGCAGTTTTTTTTATTATTATTATGTGCACATTAGTCTCCTCACCAATTATTTAGTAATGCCTCGTTGAAATTGTAGATGTTTCGGATGTATTTGTATTGAGTGTTTAGCTTAGGAAAGTCCTACGTATATTATTTCCTAGTATAACATCTGCGTCATCGGCATAACATATAATGTTGAAGTAACATCACCCATCTCGTATTCTTTCACATACTTCCAGCTTATTTTGTTGATTAATGGAGTAGGATTTTGTGGACTAAGTGGATTACACTGCAGGCCTAGGCCAGGTTTCTGATTAGGTGACAAGAATTAAATCCAGTCAGTGGGCAGGCTGACTCGCTTCTTCACTTACAGTTCTCGAGGAGCACTTAGCTGCACATGTCGGCTCCACTGCGGACCACGGTTCTCCTGTGTATCCTGCCGCTGACCGTGATGGCAGTCCTGATGCCGCCTAGACGAGGTGACTCAGTTGGCTTACGGAACTTGTATTGGACTGCAGACGCCATCAGTGAAAGCTCTATGGCCATGCTAGTAGTGATTGCAGGTAAAGTACGGCAACTACTACGACATCATTCTACAGAATCATACATGTCCTTTTAATACTTTGTAATGTTATAATCTAAATCAAAATTCTCTAATTTATATATATATATATATATTTTTGCTGTCATCAGTCTTTCGACTGGTTTGATGCAATACTCCATCCCTTCCTATCCTGTGCTAGCCTTTTCATTTCTACATACCCATTACATCCCACGTCCTCAATTATCTGCTTCATATATTCTAATCTCTGCCTTCCTCTACAGTTCTTACCTTCGACTATTCCCTCCACTAACAAATTAACCAATCCAGGATGTCTCAAAATATGACCTACCAGCCTGTCTCTTCTTTCTGTATGCTTTTTCCACAAACTCCTTTTCTCACCCATCATTCCCAAAACTTTTTCATTTCTTACTTTGTCTGTCCACTTAATTTTCAGCATTCTTCTGTAGCACCACATTTCAAATGCTTCAATTTTCTTTTTTTTCAGTATTCCTAAAGTCCATGTTTCGCTACCATAAAGTGCTGTGTTCCACACAAAGAGTATATATTGATATACATAAAATGAAATGTTCGTGTGTCCTCTATATACATACAGGATTTTTTTTTTTTTTTTTTTTTTTTTTTTTTTTTTTTTTTTTTGTAGTCTGGGTTGTTAGGTGAAGGTTAAAAGCTATTGAAATCCTCGATCTGACTCACTCACAAAACAACTAAATGTGTGCATATTTTTGGAAACATTTTAATAAATTTTCATTGATAATAAACATGTTTGTTAAATTACAAAGCTTTTTCTGCAGAACATTTTGCTATAAAATTATTGGATCTTGAAAATGGGTAAATTACCTCATCGACAATTTTAAGTTGCATGCTCCCGTGTATGAAAACAAATAGATTTATATGTATATATACTGAATGGAATCGCCCAATAGTTTATATATCTAAGAGTATTGAAAGTTGAACAAAACGGTAATTACAGTTCATGTAACACAAAAATAAAAATAATAATACATACGTAAATATCTAATTTTAACAAAAATTGATATCAAACTATTAGTTGTGTTCATTTAATCGGCAATGTTCGTATGTGTGTCCTCCATAGACTCAAAAACTATTGGGCTAATTTACGAGCGATTTTTGCAAATTGATCCGCGTTGTCCGAAGAAAGTTTAAAGCTATTGATACAAGTATCATAGAGCTTATGGGACAACTCTCTTATCTCTCATTTTGATCTTTCAAAATATTTTCATATGTATCGAATGCCATCTTCATCTGAAGATGTTTTGTAATGTTGTGCCGCAGGTGATCCACGCGGAGCCGCTGATGATCTTGCAGCGCTGTTTGTGACCGGGCTGACAAGCTCTTACCCCGTGATGATCCTCGGGAACTCAGAAAACTTCTCCGAATCCTGGGACTTCACTATATCAATCATTTTCAGCGATAGTGTCGCCGCCATGAGAGATTTCTTCCGCTACACTACGATCTTTGACAAGAACGTAAACAAGATTAGATTTCTCATGGTGGTCGCTTCTCCAGAAAGTTCTGACTACGCTTCGATCTACAGAACTATTTACTCTAGGATGCGTCACGTGGGTGGGTTACTGCTCACAGCAGAAATGAAGAGGTCAGGATGGGTTGTCAACGACTCTGTAGTAGTCAGTGATATGTGGACATTTGTTAACGACCAGACCGGTAGTGGCGGACAGTTGACATTCGTCAAGATAGAGCCAGGTCTCAGGGCAGCGAAGGATTTGTTGATCAGAATAAAGACAGACATGCGTGGAGCCAGGATACCTATCTCCATGTTCCAGAGAGAACCGACAGCGCTGCCGGTAAAGGACCCAGTAACTGGTCGCGTAATAAGATATATCGGTTTTGATGGCTATATCGCCCATAATCTGGCGAGGTATCTCAACTTCACCCCCATCTACACGCAACCGCAGGATGAACAGGAGTTTGGCTACATCCTGAGCAAGAACGAGAGTGCCGGAATGCTGGGTGATCTGGTCAAGAGGCGTGTCGCCATTGCCTTCAACTCACTTTTCTACAAGGACTACAACACGGACGACATTGAATTCACGCACGTGATCGACAGCGACACTGTTTGTGTGATCGTGCCTAAGGCCGACGTTTCGCCCAGATTTGTGATTGCCATCGAGCTGGATTCAAAAGTTAGAACTTGCGTCTTAATGTTTCATTTGCTGTCTGTAATTGTTTGGCACCTCATGAACAAAAGACAGATTTCTTTAATCATCACATTACTGGAGGCGACGCGCCTTATGGTTGGTTCACCAATGCCAAGGGTTCCTCGTGTTCGTGGTCAACGGATTATACTCGTAGCCCTATTGGTGTTTTTCATGGTATTTAACAACGTGTTGCAAGGAAGAATGGTAATGGAGCTTAGCAATCCCCAGTCGGTCAAGGAAATAGATACACTGAACGATCTAGCTGATTCGCAGTTGGTCATCACAGTTACGTCACCAAACCTCGATAATACTTTCGGGTAAGATTGTAATTTGTTATCTATACCATTTTTATTTTTATTATTCTATGCTGCCTTCCGTATACAGGGGTCTGATTCCAAGTCGTTTTAGTAATTTTCACATATTTCGTTGGAACGTTGGGTGCACCTTAAAAACAAGAAAGTTCTCCCGTTCATTAAATTCACTGGAAACCGCATCAGACGTAAAACAGAAGTTGGTAATTAAAAGTAAAGTTGATGACTGGATAAATCTACATTCTTGTTAGATCCTTTCCCTTACGTTTCACATGTTCATAAGGAATAACCGAACCAGCAGTTCTCGACCAGTGTCACAAAATTTTACACTGCTGTCTAAAAGTGGTAAATCTTTTCAGTACACCGTAAATATGAATAGTCACACTGTTTCCACTAAACTTTGGTAAAATTAATTTAGTCAAAGCTGCTCTGTACTGCAGATTCTCCGAAAGGTTTCTAGCAATTCATCTATTCGATCATACTACAAAAATAAATATTTCTATTGTATATGATTCATGTTTGGATGCTGTAATATAATTTCTGGGACACTATATCATCACAAAAACGATTACAAAGTGGTTTCCGAGGCAAATTTCCCAGATATCGTAACAATATCTTACAGAAATTAATAAAATGACATCGAAAGGCAAGATTTTTATTATTAACTGTAATGAAACTATATTCTGAAACTTGTGTCAATATTAGTAAAAACGGCGTACAAAGCGTCAGGGTGGAGTTTTGAGCAATGGGTTCTAAATAATACTATTTTGCCAAATTCGATTCAGTAAGTTGGCTGACGCTGGGACGGCGAATGCTTTTGTAGCGCAATACGATCTCAGGACGACAGGTGAATGGCCCTGTACACTGACAAACAGTATATACACAGACGGAAAAAAAAATCCCAACACCAAGAAAAAATTATTGTAGAGTAATGAAATTTGGACAATGCATTTGTCAAGTTAACATGTTTAATTGATTAAATTTTCAAGATCACAGGTTAATTTAAGCTCAAGAAAATGCATTTCAAATGTGAAATACTGTTAAATTAATAGCCGGTGTAACCTCCAGAATTTTGAATGCAAGCCTGCAAACGTGAATGCATTGTGTCATACAGGTTTCGAATGTCACTTTGTGGTATGGAGTTCCATGCTTGTTGTACTTGTGCTGTCAATACTGGGACGGTCAGTGCTGGCTGTGGATGATGCTGGAGTTGTCGTCCAATGATATCCCATACGTGTTCAATTGGAGACAGATCTGGTGATCTCGCAGGCCAAGGTAACATGTCGACACTCTGTAGAGCACGTTGCGAGACAACAGCGGTATGAGGGCGAGCGTTATCCTGTTGAAAAACTCCCCCTTGAATGCTGTTCATGAATGGCAGCACTACAGAAATTCGAGCTGCAGTTGGTACCACAGTGACACAACGAACTGTTAGAAATCGGTTACTTCAAGGACAGCTCCGAGCCAGGCGCCCTGTAGCGTGCATTCCACTGACTACAAGCCATCGCCGTTTGCGACTCCAGTGGTGTCAAGCCAGAGCTCATTGGAGGACGGAGTGGAGATCTGTTGTGTTTTCTGATGAAAGCAGGTTCTGCCTTGGTGCCAGTGATGGCCGAGTGTTGGTCAGAAGGAGGCCAGGGGAACGCCTGCAACCAAACTGTCTGCGGCCTAGACACACTGGACCTACACCTGGAGTCATGGTCTGGGGAGCAATTTCCTATGACAGCAGGAGCACTCTTGTGGTTATACCAAACACACTGACTGCAAATTTGTACGTCAGTCTGGTAATTCAACCTGTAGTGCTGCCATTCATGAACAGCATTCAAGGGGGAGTTTTTCAACAGGATAACGCTCGCCCTCATACCGCTGTTGTCTCGCAACGTGCTCTACAGAGTGTCGACATGTTACCTTGGCCTGCGAGATCACCAGATCTGTCTCCAATTGAACACGTATGGGATATCATTGGACGACAACTCCAGCATCATCCACAGCCAGCACTGACCGTCCCAGTATTGACAGCACAAGTACAACAAGCATGGAACTCCATACCACAAAGTGACATTCGAAACCTGTATGACACAATGCATTCACGTTTGCAGGCTTGCATTCAAAATTCTGGAGGTTACACCGGCTATTAATTTAACAGTATTTCACATTTGAAATGCATTTTCTTGAGCTTAAATTAACCTGTGATCTTGAAAATTTAATCAATTAAACATGTTAACTTGACAAATGCATTGTCCAAATTTCATTACTCTACAATAATTTTTTCTTGGTGTTGGGATTTTTTTTTCCGTCTGTGTAGTCTAGAGTGGGACTGTACTCATACAAAGGCTGTCCCTCTTAAAGAATCATTTAGCCTACCTAAGCTAGAAAGTGTTGCCAGAGAAATGACGCTACGCAGTGTTTTCCTTGCATTCAGTGCCAATGAAGGGGCTGTGATTGACTAACTCCCGTATTATCTCGGAAGTACCATACCACAAAATCTTGTAAAAATAGACCTTGTCTGAGAGAGTTAAGAGCTCTTGTTGTGAGCCAAGTCTACATTTTGCAGTGTGTATTCGCTTCACTTTTTGAAACAGAATTTGTCTCGGTGTTATGGATGGTTGATAAAAACCAAAAAATTCTGGCGACTTGGTCGTTATTCATCTCATAATTTTTAGTGAAATGAAAGGAATAATAGACATGATTTATTCTAAGACTTCTCATAACTGAAAGACGTGCGATGTAAACCCTGGCTTTTGTGAATTTTTAAGACGGATAAAGTAACACATCTAAAACATTTATGTAGGTTTGCTAAAACATGATATACATACTAGTTGGGCACAGTTAATCCAAACGTTAACTTCGCTAATCGTTAATCCGCTAATTAAGAAGTTAACTTCGATAATGGTTAAAGCGTTATATTTTCGCAAATTTAACGCTAGTTAAAGTTATCAGTTAAAAGTTAACCATCAACAATACGTCTACCTAATGTCCTTCTGGAAACTGAAGATTCAACGTTTTAATCAGCTTCTCAGAGGTATCGGGTTCTACATGTAGTGGAATCATGTGCTGGCAACGAAAAAGTTTATAATGCATTGGTATACACCAGTTTGAGATACGCCGCTGTCGGTAACTACGATACCAGAAGCTTCACCAATGCTTAGTTGGCGTAACCTTTTATTAGCAGATGGAAAAAAAAACTTTTGCTGCTATCTATACCAGAATCCACAGCACTTGAAGAAGACTGTGATTTGTTTTTTCTTATCCCACGAGTTGACCTAGCTTCTACTTTTTTATCGTACTGTAAATATTTGAATGTATGCATCCTAATCAAGTGTTGTTTAAGATTATTAAAGAAACGTGAACCTTGAGCTAACTGAGCGTGGTGGGCGAGCGGTTAATGGTCTGGCCTCGCATTCGGGAGGACGCCGGTTCGAACCCCGTCCGGGCATCCAGATTTAGGTTTCCAATGGTCCAATCACTACAGGCGAATGTCAGGATCTTTCCTTCAAAAGGCCATGGCCGAATTCCTTCCTGTTTCTTGTTCCCAGTCCCATCCCGTCTCTAATGACCTCGAAGTTGACTAGGCGTAAAACCATAAGTTAAAAAAATTGAGGCTTGATTGTATAAAGTTTAGGCAAACACAGCTTGAAATCGTAAATCAATTGTTCTCCCAATCTTGTTTTAAATGCCACATAATCGCATAAATGTGGCCAAGGATTTTTAATCTTATCGTTGTTATTAGTAGTGTTTCTGATTTCACTAAGTTTCTAGACCCTCAGTTTCCATGATTTAATCATGTAACAAATATCGATATAATTTATTTCACTAACAAACTCCAAACCAACGCAAACTAAAAAGTGGCAGTTTATTCTTGTTAGTCAAAAAGCTAAATTATAAAAAGTCCAAATGAATCACTGGGTGAATTTGAAACGTGTAGTGAGCGTCAGTTTGCAGACGTAAAATACAAACACTACATGACCCCAGCGTTCGTAGCACAACAGTTATAAACGCATCATACTAGCTCTTAGCATTGCCTAATTCATTTGCTATTCGACTCGTCGAACATATCAGCGTGCCGTGGCGCACAATTCAAACAAACGAAATGACGCCAACAACCAATTAACGGACTAAAGTTAACGGAAGTTAAGAAGAACGTTAATGATTTTTAGGTTAATTTAAAAAATACTTTTTTGCAATTTTGTTAACTTCGTTAATTAACGATTAACGGATTAAGGGTTTTCTGCCCAGCTGTAACGGCCCAAGTTTTGGTGCAAAAGATTTAGTTGTGTGGTTTAGAATTAAACGACTGTTAGGTGAGTCGTGACAGTACGCCAGAGTCGCGTGCCGTCCGCACGAGAGTAATGAGTCAGGTTTTGCTGACGAAAACGATCAGCGCATACCACAGCCAGGGACACTGGCCGGTCAATTGCCGAAAGAGGTCTAGAATGTTCGATACGGGCAATATAAGGAGCGCAGGACATGCGTTCGGTCTTCTCAATGACAGATTGACAGTAGGCGCGTCACTATACCAGTTAGCGGATAGAAAATAGTCTCTCTCTCCAATAGCCTGCTCTCACGTTAGGGTCGACGATGCTGCAACACTTGGAATCCTCCGATAGCCATTCTACATCTATGTAAGTAATTGTTCCATCATCTACTAGTACTTCAGAAGATGTAAATCCAATAGAAGCCTACGGGGATAGCCTCGCAGACGGCGTCAAAACGGATGATATGTATTCAGTAAAGGACGAGCAATAAACAGTATCGTACAGCAGTTAGGCTACGTACTCATTGGTAGAATATAAGAGAACCTGCTGTTTGCCATAGTAAGCCTAAGTTGGTGAATCCATATTAACAACCACACAGGTCTGTGGCCTTAATTCACAATGGTGTCCGATCCTGATATTAGTAAATAGCCTTATAGCTGAAGCTGGACAGCGGAGCCGAGGTCGCCGGAGGTCAGCAGTAGCAACTCCAATAAGGTTAGTACCTGAGTTTCCAGACACTCTCTGCCGATTCCAAATTACGCCCACAGAAGAGGAGCTAGACCACTCGACTAGTCCCTTACACAGCTGTGTATACATAATGGAGAATTCATCAGAATTTTAATTTAAATCAATGATCTATAACACCCAGAGAAATCATTTTGTTTCAGAAAGTGGATATGGACTGTAAAGTGTAGACTTGGCTCAGAAGAAAATCTCGTAACTCTTTGTCACTAAACAACCTCAAGATTAGGCCTATTTTTACGAGAATTGTTTTTGTGGAGTCTCTTTTTTTTTTAAGTTGATCGCTTATTCTGAATCGTTGCTCAAAAGTAAGGGTTCCATTTGAAAATCGGTGGATAAGGATATTTCGGAATTCAAATCAATATGCGGGTGTACATTACTAACAAAGCTTATGCTCTCTGCAAACATTGGTTGCGCGCCCCGTGTGAGCAATGCCGATTGCCATAGATTTAATTGCCACCGTTAGTAATTTCCAAGTAACTTCCAAACTAAGCACGGAGACAAAGTAGAATTTGAAGTGGTAGTTAAGACTTCTAATCTCTGTATAAAAGAAATCTGAGGTATATAGTGTCATCCACAGTAAAGAAATTACCCTGCAAATATGAGGCAAGACGTTTCATGTTTAAATTTGCCATTCAATAAATACAACATTGGAATTTCTAATAATTTAGGAATGAAACCATATATGTGTACAAAATTATCTTATTTACGACCGCAGGAGGTATAGTGGGATTATGTTGACGGGGTGTCATAGTCGATACAAAATTTTTGAACTTCACTAACATCCAAAGTAAGAAAAGGAATCAAGTAAAATTTAACAGATTAGTTAAACTTAGCAATCTATCTCTATACTGTACATCTGAGACATGTAAAGTTATTAAGGTTGATAGCGATTTCACGTTTGTAATAGATATAGGGAGGATATACGGAAATTTAACAGTTTTATAATTTGTTATGATTGGAGGTAAACTTTATCTGTGTACCAAATTTCAGCTTTCTTTCGACTGTGGGAAGTACCTTAATCATCATTCAGTCAGTTAGTGATTGAGCGATCGGTGGAATTTGTAAACGAATAACATCCAAACAAAACAGGGAGGGAAAAAAATAGCGTGTTCACTAAGATTGCTGATTTATAGGCATAGTAGAAATTTGAGGCACGTAGTGTCGCTAAGAAATTGAGGTACAAAAACAACCCTAATCGCTTGGAATAAGGGTAGGCAGTGCTGCCGTTGACTATTTTTCATTCTTTCTGTAACACTACGTTTACGTAAGTCGCTAAATTTATTGTTTCTGTAACTCATTGCTACATTGGCTACCAAAAACTGATACTTTTGCTACTATCCGTGAGACAAACAGCCAATCTGTTGAGAGGCATGAACGTCCTAACCTTTTGATCCCTCGCAGCACACAAATTAAAGCACAACAACTTTGCACGTTCGTGAAGTTTATAATTTCATCTAACCGCCCTGCACCCCTCTCGGAATATCGCAAGCTGCTGAACTCATTTTTGAGTAGCACTATCTTTATATACTGTACTGACACAATACAGCCGTGTGCTGTTGCAGTAACGTAAGTTTGCGAACGGATTTGGGAGCCTGCAGCTGGGTGCCAGACAGGTAGCTGTCAGCCAAGGAATGCGGCTACCCCGTCCCTTCCCCTAATCCACTGGATCGCTAAGACCAATGACATACTATGCGGATCCGGATTGCGGAATCCGCAACCGCAAACGCATAAGGAAAAACCGCATTTGGAGCTAGATGACATATAGGGCCTCGTATCCACTTGAGCACGCTCAGGCGAATGAGCCGCTCAGTGAAGCGAGCGGCTCAAGTGTGGACGCCTGAGCACGCTCGCAACGAACGACAGCGAGCGCGCTCGGGGCGAGCCGATCGGTTGTCGGTATTTTGGAATGCTCAAAGGCGAGCCAGTGTTTGTTCGGCGCTCTGTGTGGACGGTATTTGGCGGTTTCTACAATGAGCGCGAGCACGTGGGACAATGAAACTTTCTTAACTCTAATTGATGCGTATTAATCAAAGAGAGTGTTATGGGATACCTCCAGTATTATAATCGAACTAAAAAATAAGATGCATGGCGTGAAATCAGCGAGATATTAAACTTTAGTATTGATGATGTAAAGAAAAAAATAACAAGCCTTTCAAGCGAGAACGATCAAAACAGAATAGAACTTCTATAACGGTAAGTAGTCTTTTATAATAGTATTTCTCACAGTTTAACGGATTTTGATTGAATTTGGTGTTACGAAATTCAGAACCTAAGTGCCTAAAATCATATTGATTCTGTGCCAAGCAAATATTATTGTTTTACCAATTTTTATTAAAAACTTGAAATGCCATAATTAAAAAAACAACATAAAAATAACCTTTAAATCTATATTTGCAAACACAAATTAAAAATAGGTACCAGCCTTCATATAATTTTAAAGTGACTCAATAGTGCCATCACAGACTACCCGTACAAAAGGATGATGCTTTGTTTATATACTTTGAACATATACTGCAGGTTAGTGTAGGGACTTCCTGAGGCTAGGAATCTTAAAGTTATTATAAATTTTATCTTCTGGTGGGATCGCCTCACGCATAGGCGTATCGTGCATTTTAATATGAGGTCTAACTAATGACAGCAAATGTTCGAAATCGATCTCGTAAAATTTTGAAATAGCTCATTGTCTTCTTCTAAAGTCAATTCGCGAATTAAATTATTAAGATAATTTCTTCGGCCGATGACTTTCTCTAATCCATCAACTTGGTAATTTTCTTCTCTGTTTTGACATCGTATGGATAGTAACAAAGGCCACAGTTACGCGTGACGACACGTCAATAGCCGAGCGTTTTCTGAGCACTGAAACCAGGCTCGTTCGAGCAAAATTTCCTTTTCCTTGAGCACGCTCGAACGAGCGCGCTCAAATGAATGAGCGGCTCATTCGCCTGAGTGTGCTCAAGTGGATACGAGGCTTAGGTGCGGAAACCGCATGCTCGAGAGCGCGGACCTTCCTGGAAGGACGGTCTATAATCCTCTACCTTCCTGGAAAGACGGTGTCGCCAGAAAAAACGCACAGTCAAGCCCTGATGGCCTCTAGGTGAGCACTTGAGATTTATAGGCGGGCGATTAAAGACCAATTTTTCAAGCAACACAACCTTCTAAAACTGATTTAAGAGATTGAAAAATTGCCAATCTGCCATGTGAATACGGAAAAAATTACATTACTTTATCATTTTTGAAGGAAGCAACCGGGCATTCGCCTGGAATGATTTTGAAAACCCAACTCTGAATGCCCGGACTGCGATTCGAAACGGCATACTCCCGAATGCGAGGCCAGAACGTTAACCACTCATCCACCTCGTTTGGTGGAAATTGTCAAAGTTATTCACATTTACTAAAATAGTGAATTATTTTTTGTTGATGTGAAAACCGTTTACAAATGGACCAATTAGGATATCTGGAAAGCGTATTCATATGTAGTAATAAACATTGGATATTACATATTAGCAGTTAACATTCGAAATTGAATCTACTGATGGGATGTTAAATAATTAACCGCTAATCAGTAGCTGGTAATCTTTATTTATTAATGATTAATTATAAGTACTGTCCCACATTCCCGAAACTCTTTTCACTTGCGATCAAAGCGAGCATATCTAATCTAATCCAACCACAATACTTCCAATGCCTGTATCTAATGTGCATTGCAATTCTGTCCGGAGTGAGACTGAGCGGCTGGTGTGTCACCACCCTCTGCTTTCTTTGTTTCCCCCTCCAATCCGCGTCGCCGGCCGCATGCGGAAATTTTCATTCCGCAGACACGTTGCGGTAGAAAAATTCCTGGCGCCTTTTCCGGATTGCGGTTTCTGTAGTTTGTCATGCCCCGCAAGACAACACGTGCTTGTGGATTCACAGGTATCGCAGCGTTTTGCGGTTTTGCGTTTTTCCGCATAGTAAGTCAGTAGCCTAAGCGCAGGGGTGGCGACACTCACCGTGTTGGAGGTCACGAAAGTGTGAGCCTCGTGGAGCACGGACGGACGTGCGAATATAATTCGCGAGTGTGAGCGTGAGTTCGCGCTCCCGCTGGAAGAGCTTTCCAGTCAGTATTTCCAAGGAACAGTTTCGTCGCCATACTACGTCGACCTCTTCCCGTCCTAGTTAGTTGAGGGACCAGTCTACGTCGGTACAACGTCGATTGTGAGCTGATTGGTCCACTTCGCGCAGTCCCGCAGTCGTGTCGCAATAAGTGCCACCAAGGACCTGCCCGCAGCTGCCGTCGCAGAAGCCAACAATACGGTATTGTGTGTGTTAAGTGCGTTCACCAATGGCGTCCACTACCCTGGCAAACGACCCTGAGGACCAATAATGTATGCCTGACAGTTCACGCTATCCAAATCTAATCTCTGAATTATGTCGAATTAATTAATGCAATCCATATGCTTGATTTAATAAATAGTTGTTTTAAATGGTGCATTGATTATCAATGCATATCCCCATGCTAAATATTAATTGATAAATTTATAATAAGTAAAACTAATTACATATTCTGATGTCGCAATTAGCGTGACACTTCAATACTGAATTGTTTTTGACAGCCGACTGGACAATTGGAGGAAGGCTCTCTGGAGATGCGCCTGCTGCATAAGATCCGCGTCGTGGACCCCGGTGATTCCACGAGCGGCGCGTATCGCGTCGCTCAGAGCCGCGACACGGCAGCGCTGGTACGCAAGAGCAACGTGCAGCTGGGCTACTACGACCGCTTCTCAGCACAGGTGCACGTCGTGGCAGAGACCCCGGCAACATTCGTGTTGGGATACGCGGCTCCCAGAGGGTCGCCGCTCGTCATCCCCGCCAACCGCTTCCTCAGCCACGCCTTCGACTGTGGTCTAATCGACAGGTACAGACTCCCAACACCTCCTACCGGTTGACCAATACTATTAATAACAGATCTACCAGAAAAAAATGCCACACCTCAATTTACAACCTACTGTAGTCGAAGAAACACAACGTTACGACTACCTGCGATGCAGGACTCATCACTTACAAAAAAAAAAAATTCTCACGCAGCAGACACTCGGCTGTGGTCTCCAGCATCATCAACTTCTTCATCTCAGAAAGTTCGTGTCGTTGCGGGCGATGCGTGTTACCTCTTCACATTATTGCTTGAATTTGGTTTGTGGTCCTGTACGAGAAATCATATATAATGTCAGCCTCCTTCCAACAATTCGAACCACGGAAGCGCTCTTCACACCACACAGCAAGCTGTGCCAGAGGTGAAGATCGGGTTAAGGGCATTTCAAAATCCCCGCCTTGGCAGAGATTCGAAATGAGGACCGTTCAATCTCCAGTCAGACGCCTTAACCATTGAGCCACCAGACCATTACGTTTCCTCATAATTCCACTGACTATAGACTAAAACTGCCGTCATGGCTGCTGTATCCCACATAAAATGCCTTGGCTTTCAAGTCATAGCTTGACATTCTGCGGAAAACGACCATGCCTCCAGTAGCCAACAGTCCTGACCAGGTGCCTCACAGTACTGTCTGAGTGGGTGGCCAAATCATACACGTTACTCCATTTGTTCCCTATTTTCAACCCCACTTTGGGTTCGTATTTGAATCCCAGCCGACCAGTCCCAATCAAAGCCACGTAAGAAAATATTAGTCACATTTTTTTATAGATCTGGGAAGATAAAATGTGCTGCATCGATACGAAATGCCATTGAAAAACGGAGACTATAGTATTTGTCTACTGAACAAGATAGCCTTGAATAAGATGAAAATTGCACGTTGTGTTTCTTCGACATACTTGCAGAGGATTAATCTTATATCAATAAACGAGCAATTCTTGTATATATATATTTTGGATCTCGGAAACGGCTCTAAAGATTTGGATGAAATTTCGTATTTAGAAAACATTTTGTTTTTTCAGTTTACCTAAGTTAGGTATCTTCCGTGCAAAAACGCGATTTAAAAAAATACAGCAATTTTTGTATTTGGTATCTTGAAAAAGGCGCTAACGCCATCTCGTAGACGTTTCAGGTACCAGTAAGCTGAGCTGATATTAGTTCTCTCTGATTGTAGCAAGTAACTCTTATAACTTTAAATGAATAAATTTTGTGCACTAGTTGACCCGTGCGATTAGTGTCGTGGTCAGTCACCGAATGGTAATATAATAATTTGGAAATAAGTAAATACAAGTATCAATTAATGAATGGTATTTTATTTTGAAGAGCAGTAACAAATATCACTTTTACTGTAAAAAATCGCTGTCTTTAAATGCTACATGTCTAATTGTAAAACATTTAAAAAATAGGTGTTTAAAAAATATTGTTTTTTTCAGATGTCTTTTTTTCAGTTTTCTTCACAAAACTTCTTTGAAAACAATATTAGAAGTAACAATGTGATAATGGTTGACTTTTTGACCGTGTCTTTAACACAAAAATAAACATTATGGATCTACAAACTCGTGAAAAGTTTCTGATAAATACAATCCTGCCTTTTGAAGGCTCTGACTTTGTGCTTAATTAATGTTCGTATCGAAGATTACTTTGTTTGGGAATTGCTTTTTTTATCATTTGGAAAGGCAAAGTTGATCAGAAGATGTGCTGTTAATGCGAGGCATGAGCATAGTTTTATCAGAGTGAAAGAATGTAGCACTGATGATGTTCTCGTCTAAGTGAATTACCATAAATCTTGCACCATTAATTAATCCCCGATTAACATTAAGATTTGTATTTAACATAATAATAACATTTATCTTTAAAAGCAATTTATGGCGTGGTAAACCAGACGATGTCAGAAATGGCACTAGCGATTTGGATGAAATTTCGTATGTTGACAACGTTTTGCTTTTCAAGTTTGTTACACGATTTTACAAAAAAAAAAAGCGCAATTCTTGTATTTGATTTCTCGGAAACGGCTCTTACCTCATCTCGTATAAGTTTCAGTAAGCATACTGATGTTATTTAAGCTTCTCTTTGCTTAGAACAAGCAACTGTGCACCTCAAAATGGCTAGGAAGCCTTTTACTTTAATTAAACTTTAATCGAAAACTTGTATATTGAACAGAAATCGAAAGATTCCGAGCGAAGATCGGCCATCCAGGTACTAGGAATAATACAAGTCACGAAAGTGTAATTGTAAATTCTTAATGTTGATCACACGTTGACAGATGGAGGTCGCTGGGCGTCAACTGGAAGAAGGGCGGCGCCATCCTCAAGGCCACACCGGAGAGTCAGCAGTCGTTTCAGGTGTTCAGCGTGGCTGATTTTAAACTGTTCTTCCTGGCACTGGGCTGCAGTCTCGCCATCTCATTCGCAGTGTTCCTCGTCGAGCTACTCTATGAGTGGACTCTTCATAGAAGGAATTACAATATCCGATGCATTCTTCACTGCTGATCTAGCTTCAGCTATCTTTTGATTTATGGTCTCTGATTACATCACTGTTTAGCATTACAAAGCTTTACTATTGATTCAAAGTGCACGCACTGCTTAAATCTTCATATACCTAGGATGTTAGAAGAAATTTGTTCGTGTAACAGTTGAAGTCGATCGACACATTTTTTGGCTCCTCTAAGCAAGTAGAAACAGCCGACATTGGTTATATCATTCCAATGGATTGATAATTCTTATCGAATCAGCGTAAGGTTTTAAACCACTGGCACTGTAGTATTATTAATAAATTTTACTTAACGGAGGGACAGCTGGCTATTATAGATCATATTTCGTGCACTGAAGAGTAAAGATATGTTTCCTCTTCCGAGGAAAACGAAAGCAAGCATAGTATCCTTCTCAGCTCGTAGAAACAACACAAACTAAAGCGATACCTGTGACTTCGGTAGTCGGACATTCACACTGTTAATTTAATCTTACATCTAGCTTTTTTCATTTTTCAGTTACATAATTTGGTTCAAAATTGTATCTGAATTTAAGCGCAGACTACAAATCTGTAGCAATACGAGTTATAAAACATCCATGAGCATAAGCTTGCAATATCTGTAGGTTTAGATGATTATTTTTTTTCTAGTTTGAGAATTGGTTCAACATGTTTTAACGAGAAGGCAGAATTTCTGCCGAATGCAGCAGATTTTCTGCAATGTACAGCTTTGCTCTTAGCAGTGCAGTTTGTTCTTGCTTTCCTTCCAATGGAGTTTTCAGAACAATTTGTTCAGAGGGGAAAGCTATTAGGTATTTCAAACGCTAGGATATTCTGTACCATAAACACGTATTTGACAAACGAATTTGCGAGACAGACTCTATTACAAAACTTAAAAAATATTATTTTGATTCTTTTCCTTCCACTGAGCATTCCAGGATCAAAAAATCATGTAACAATTAATATTCACAATCAAGAATAATAACACACATCCGAGAATTTCTCCCCAGGATTGTAAAATAAAATTTTAACAACTAATGAAATTATAAAATATCTACAGTAAAGTACGGTAAATCTCACCTATAATATTATATTGATTATAAATGAAGCACTTCATGTCGATGAATGTGAATAACATTTAACTTATAACTGTTACAATAAATTTTGTTGGAATCAAGCCAGCTGATCCGACTTTGTGCTGAGAACAAACGGAGACGCAGTTAGTTTTCGTTAACCTGACAGCGCCCATATCCCGGGTAAGACATAATTTCGGGCTTTCAAACTTAACAAGGACAAATTGTTCAGGCTTACGTGATGCTGCTTTTCCGGGATTGTGGGTTTAGTTAACATCCAAGAAACACTGTGTAGTATTAAGTTTTCATTTTCAGGCATTGTGTAGCGTAGACAATTCGATTTCAAAATGTCACTAGTTTTAATTACATTTTGTTACCAGTTTTGGTTGTACAATCCTCGAAATATTTGATTAAAATTACAGGAACACTTGTAAAAATATTATGATACGTACTTTGAAGTCATAATATGAAATGTCTATGTTTCGCACTTTTAATTTTACTTATTCAACTCTCTTTCCACAACGAATCTGAGTCTATTATAACTCAATCTCTCTCTCTGTTTTCCTCCGACGCGTCGACGTGTTTACAACCGGAGAGTATGGGGCGTGGAGGGGGGTAAGGATACCATTAACATCTACATCTACATCTACATCCATACTCTGCAAATCACAAACATTGTGGGTGGCAGAGGGTGCTAAGCACCAATCCTAAACCCGCCCATTCCAATCCCGAATAGTGCGAGGAAAGAAGGAATACATATAAGTATCAGTACGGCATCTTATTTCTCTAATCTTATCCCTCCGGTCATTGCGACCTAAATAGGTTGGCGGAAGAAGTATTTCATTGCACTCGAAATTTAAATTTTTTCGCATATTCTCCAATAAATTCGAACGCAAGCTACGTCGTCTGTCTTCCAAACTATCCCAGCCCAATCTATGTATCAATTCTGTGACGCTTTCATAAGGGCTGTAACAACAAGTCACGAATCTAGCGGCTCTCCTCTGCACCCTCTCAACTGAGTCAATCAGAACCTTGGGATACGGATCCCAAACCCCACAACAGTAATCCAGATGCGGACGCACTAGTGTTTTATACGCTATCTCCTTTGTTTGAGCATTAAAATTCCTCAAAATACGACCTATGAATCGTAATTTAGAATTAGCCTTGCCTACGACGGAAGTTATGTGCATGTCCCATTTCATGTTGCTTTGTACTATCACCCCCAGATACTTCACGGAATCAACCGTGTCAACAGGTAAATTGTTTATTTTGTACTCGTGAACAACCTGATTCTTCTTGTTACTTATCCGCATTGCCTTGCACTTTTTGCAATTAAGTGTAAGCTGCCATTTACGGCACCAATCGAAAATAGCATCCAAATCACGCTGAATTTCTAAGCAATCGTCGGAGCACCTTATTTCCCTATAGATAACCGCATCGTCGGCAACCAATCGCAACCAGCATTTGACGTTGTCACCTAGATCGTTTATAAATATTAAGAAAGAAGTGGACCTATTACACTTCCTTGAGGAACGCTCGAAGTAACATTTATCTTAGAAGAGGCTTCCCCGTCAACAACGACATATTGTGATCGACCAGTTAGAAAATCACGTATCCACTCGCAAATCTGAGCCGAAATACCGTAAGCTCGAATCTTCGCTAAAAGTCGGTTGTGTGGCACAGAATCAAAAGCTTTCTGAAAATCCAAAAAAATCGCATCAACTTGCGAACCTGCATCGATAACTTTCATTATGTCGTGGGAAAATAGGGCCAATTGTGTTTCACACGATCTCTTCTTCCGAAATCCGTGTTGACATGGTGTAAGTAACTCGTTCTCATCTAGAAACTTCATTATGTTCGAGCATATGACATGTTCCAGAATTCTGCTGCAGACCGATGTTAGAGATATGGGTCGATAATTCCTAGGATCACACCGATCTCCTTTCTTAAAAACGGGAATTACCTGGGCTATTTTCCAGCTAGAAGGTACTTTCCTCTCTTCTAGTGATTTACGGAATATATCTGACAGAAATGGTTCAATATCCTCCGCGTATTCAGAAAATACTCTTACCGGTATACCATCAGGACCCGGCGCTTTACCCCACTTCAAGAGTTTTAATTGCTTTACAATTCCTACGCTATCAATTTCTATCGGATCCATCTCTAATTCCACACGATGTGGTAAAGTGGGGATGTTCTCCATGTTTTCTTGCGTGAATGAATTTTTGAATTCGGTGTTAAATAAGGTAGCCTTGCCGCGGCTGTCTTCAACCTCCCGTCCGTCTTTTATTAGAACTGGCTTATTGTTCCCACTACAACTAACTTTTTTTACATACGACCAAAATTTCTTAGGGTTTTCAGTGAGGCTCTTAGAGAGAGAATTTTAACGAAAGTTATTAAATGCCTCACGCATCGCATTCTTAACACGTCCCCTTATCTCCTCTAACTTATCTAAATCAGTCCGATGCATCGTCCTTTTTGATCGTGCATGTATCTTCCTTTGCTTCTTGAGTAACCTTTTAACCTCCCGTGTGTACCATGGGGGATCGTTCTCTTCCCTGATTGTCCGTTTCGGTATATGCAAGTTCATACCTTCCCCGAGTATATGTAGGAATCGATGCCACCTCTCTTCAACGGTGCCTCCTGCTACTGAGAAGGTGTGGTAATTATGCCTCAAATACGCTCTAAAACACTCTTTTGAAGCCTTTTCGAATCTGTAAACGATCCTCTCTTTTCTCTTTCTGCGCGTGGTTGTTAGTTTTACTGTAGGAATTACAGCTTTGTGATCACTTATTCCTGCGGTGGTAGAAATATCCGTGAATAGTTCGGGCCTATTTGTAACAACTATATCTAAAATATTTTCGTTACCGTTGAGGCATCGCGTTGGTTCAGTTACGAGCTGTTCAAGATGGTGATCTGAGAATAGGTCTAGAATGATTTCGCAAGCTGCTTTATCCCTGCCCCCAGTAACGTGAACGTAATTAGTCCAGTCGATATCTGGCAAGTTAAAGTCACCTCCTAGCATTATTGTATGGTCCAGAAACTGCCGTGCTATATTATTTACATTATTTCTCAAGGCCTCGGCAATATTTACGCTTGCATCGGGTGGACGATAGAACGAGCCTATCACAAGTTTTGTCCTAGCTACGTTGAGCTTGATCCATATGATTTCGCAGACAGTATGGACATCTATTTCGCTACATGGGAGGTACTTACTAACAGCTATAAATACACCACCTCCTTGGGAATGCAACCTATCCTTACGGAAAATGTTCATGTTACTATTAAAAATTTCGCCGCAACTTATATCCGGTTTTAACCAACTTTCTGTGCCTATTACGATATCAGCATCTGTACTACGAATAACGTTTTCGAGTTCAGGCTGTTTATTACAAACACTTCTGCAGTTAACTACTAGAACTAATAATGTTCGGGATTCTTTTAAGCTATCCCTAACACGCGGTGCTGACTTTATCTTGGCTGTCCGCAACTGAATTTTAACAGGAGTGAATTCGGCCTTTTGAAGGAATCATTCCGGAATTCGCCGGGAGTGATCGAGAAACATGGAAAACCGAACTCTGAATGGCCCGATGAAGATTTGAACCCACGTTACCGCTCATTTACCAAGCTTGGCTACTTGTATTATCATAGTAATGAGCATTTGCCAAGCTTGGCTACTTGTATTATCATAGTAATGAGCAATTACCAAGCTCGTCTACTTGTATTATCATAGTAACGATCATTTACCAAGCTTGGCTACTTGTATTATCATAGTAATGAGCATTTACCAAGCTTGGCTACTTGTATTATCATAGTAATGAGCATTTGCCAAGCTTGGCTACTTGTATTATCATAGTAATGAGCAATTACCAAGCTCGTCTACTTGTATTATCATAGTAATGATCATTTACCAAGCTTGGCTACTTGTATTATCATAGTAATGAGCATTTACCAAGCTTGGCTACTTGTATTATCATAGTAATGAGCATTTACCAAGCTTGGCTACTTGTATTAACATAGTAATGAGCATTTTACATCAGATCAGAATTCCATTACGGCAGATAAAAAAGCAAACCTATAAATGAATATTTTCAAAAAGCTGAGATAACGCCGATTAATCTGTTAGATCACTACTGGACGATTCTAATTTACTCCTAATTACGATTGGAACTGTCTAATTATTAGGTTTACTCTATGATTATAAAGCGAGATAATTTATTAAGCAATTTATCTGTGAACTGTGCAGGACCTGTGCTGTTGTGTCATCCTGCATGAGTAACAGTGAGGTAGAAAATATGAAAGTCTAGTATTTAGCTAGATGATTAAGAAAAACCACTTAAACAGTTTAATAAGGAATTCCGGTTTGTCGGTGTCAAGATTTAAATCTGCGCCAGTCGCACCTCCATGTGTCCAGGATAATCATTAGAACAGAAGCGTCAGATAAACTTCAGTATTTAGGCGATACACTATTAGAAACAACAATGTCTATTGGTGTTTAATGAAAAGTAAAATCCTTAATATGAATATGGTATAGAGAATAAGGGGAAAATATGAAACTTACATGTAAAGCTATTCATGGCATCACTAAAATATTTTAGTAAACTGGAACGTCAATAAACATTGTATTTTTAATTTACCAACTTTTTCAAGCTAGGAAAAAAAAATACTAAACAAAGATTATAATATACTGATATTATCAACCTAATAATTATTAGCCTCCTTGTCCTCGTATAAACTGTCACTGTGTGAAATTTCATACAGATCAGTTCGTTGTGCATGAACGCAAAAGATTTGTAATATTTCATTTCAGATGCTCAGAACAAAACGCAAACGTGGATATTTCGCAGATAACAGTGGGAGCCGCAAACTGTAAGCATCCGTTTAAATCTACAAACCAAAATTTTGCACGCATAAAATACCTCGTTTGCACACGGCACGTGTCTCTTGAACTGTCTGAGTGATGTCGAGGTACTCCCGTGGCCAGAAAGATCCTCACATCTGTCCCCGATAGAACATGTGTGGGACCAGCTCGGATGGCAACGCAGTGCCAATCTCCAGAATATCAAGGACCAGTTATAACAGTTGTGGGCCAGTTTACCTCAGGAGAGGATACAACGGTTTTAAAATACCCTTCCCAAACGAATCAGGCCAGAGGTATGCAACGTCATACTTATAAATACTGCCAAGATATCTGTGATTACTTAATAACATCACATACCCTCTAATTACGTTTCCTCCTCCCCTCCACTTTGGTCTTCCAGTTTATTTACGGTATTTTATATGTGCACAAAATTATTTTAAACAGGAAAGAAAAATATTTTAATGGCCTGTTAAAAATTAAATGGTAATAACATTTTCGGTAATATTATTAATGACAAAACAGGAAAATCAGCGGTGTATATATCAAATTATAAATAGGTGTTTGATATTTCTAGAGCCTCTGCCAACCAAATATTTACTAAGCCTTCGCGTAGTGCACATTGTATGTATGCATGAGTATCTGGCGACTGAAGTACTATTGGCATAAGGAATCGCAGGAGGCGATTCTTGGTACTCCTTAACTTTATTGTTGAAAATTGCCCTCAAAGGCAGATGAATCAGAAATGATCAGCGGCATGGGTATGCAAGAAATAATTGGAAACCACTCCCATAAATGTTGATTTGTCCGTTGTCGTATGGAGACGTAGAAACTAAGCGGGACCGGTGGTTACGAAACCAATGTTCTTTCAGATTGCTAGAACTCGTATGCCAAATGACCAAATCTAACGATTTATACACTTATCAGCAAGAATATTATGACCACCTACGTAATAGCCGGTATGACCGCCTTTGGCACGGATAACAGCGGCGATGCGTCTTGGGAAGGAAGCAATGAGGCCTTGGTAGGTCGCTGCAGGAAGTTGGCACCACATACACAAGTTACCTAATTCCCGTAAATTCCGGGGATAGGGACGATGAGCTCTGACGCCACGTTCAATCACATCCCAGATGTGTTCGATCGGGTTCAGATCTGGTGAATTGGGGGGCCAGCATATCAATTGCAATTCGCCACTGTGTTCCTCGAACCACTCCATCACACTCCTGGCCTTGTGGCATAGCGCATTATCTTGATGAAAAATGCCACTGCCGTTGGGAACCATAGTCGTCATGAAGAGTTGTGCGTGGTCTGCAACCGGTGTACGATACTTATTGGCCATCGTGGTGCCTTGCACCAGCTCCACTGGACCCTTGGATACCAACGCGAATATTCCCCATAGCATAATTCAACCGCCGCCAGCTTGTCTCCGCACCGCAGTACAGGTGTCAAGAAGCTGTTCTCCTGTAAAACGAGGGATTCGCACCCTACATCGGCATGATGAAGAATATATCAGGATACATCAGACCATAAAACGCTCTGCCACTGCACCAACATCCAGTGACGATGGTCACGCGCCAATTTCAGTCGTAGTTGCCGATGTCGTGGTGTTAACGTTGGCATATGCATGGGTCGTCGGCTGTGGAGGCCCATCGTTAGGAGTGTTTGTTGCACTGTGTGTTCAGACATACTTGTAGTCTGCCCAGCATTAAAGTCTGCTATTAGTTCTGCCACAGTTCCCGCCTGTCCTGTTTTATCAATCTGCCCAGCCTACGACGTCCGACATTTTTAATGAGGGTGGCCGCCCAACCCCTCGACGTTTGGACGTAGTTTCACCTTGGTTTCGCCACTTGCTGAAGACATTCACCACAGCACTTCTCGAACACCCAACAAGTCGTGCAGTTTCGAAATGCTTGTGCCGAGCTTCTCGTCCATCAAAATCTTCCCTCGGTCAAACTCAGATAGATCGCGTGCCTTTTTCCTTTCTAAACAAGGATAGCACGCTCACTGTTACTTCATGCACCGTGCGTGTGTCTGACTAGCAGTCACTCCTCGTCAGGTGACGCAGATATCCCCTGGACGAGTTTGTATCGATAGTAGGTAGGTGGTCACAATGCTCTGGCTGATCAGTGTGTCAATTTATGGAAGAAATATTTCCGCTTTTAACATAACTTGCGAAATTCTTTCCACTAGTTCCCTTCGCCACTGATACCATCACGCATCAAGATCCCAATGGAAGACTTCAATACTTGCTGAACGTTCAACAGGAGAGGTTTGTTAACTTTATATCAGTTTACGGTGAGTTATAACAGTTGAAATTTGAAGAAATTCACCGTAGTTACGTTATCTTACACAGTATTCTCCTCTAAATTTTTTGAAATAAATAAAGGTGAAACCAAACGAGTTGATAAAAGTCGCGAGGAAGTTGTTTTGGAAAAGTGACACACTCCATGATAATTGCCTACGCCAGATCGTCGGACGGGACATCCTCATACAGTTTTATTTTACCGCAGAATTAGTACATTAATAGGATTTTAAATGTCAACAACACAAGTAGACGATGGCGAAAAAGATCATACCACGAAGTAAAAGACCTAATATAATGTGATTGACGAGCTCTTGGTATGTGATAGTAGGAAGAAAAAATGAGGGAACACTGTGGGGATTTACTGCCTGTGAGGAAGAAATAAACGAGGAAGCAGGCTATTAAAATTTTCGAAAAGTAAAAATTCATAGCAGTTAGACAAGCTAGTTAAGGTTAATAGAAGACGAACATATTCGTGGAAGAATACAGTAAATACCTGTAGACATAAGCTAGATTATGTGAAAGCGGAGTAGAGATTTAGAAGTGAATTTCCGGGCTGTAAAGGATATAATTTAATTGCGATAGAGCGAGTGTAATACCCAGCAAATGATGCAGACTCTGATCACAATCTGTTAGTAATGAAGTACTGCCTGAAACTCCAAGAGAGTAAAGAAGCCACACCTACCAAACTGAAGTGAAGACTGCAAATTTCCCATAGATCATAAACGTAGGTTATCAGAAAAAAACTGTGAATGAACTCAAAGTGAAGAAGAAAAAAATAAATTGAACAGGGAAACAAACAAAATAGGTAAAGGAACATTGGATAAAGAAAGAAGATAGACGAATTCATTGGATCACAGAAACTTTTTTGTACTTCATGGATCAGACGAGAGGGATCAAACTGATGAAGATTCAGCATGGTAACAGCATTACAAATATTTTATAAATTATATTATCAAGACATGGATACTGGAGATTTCTAATAAATAAAACTATTTACTTCGGCAGTAGAACCCTTCGATTAAAAACAGGAAATGCTTCATTGTGGTTGTGAGCTCATCTGGTAACGTGAAGCGTCGTTCTTCTCAAAAGGAACAAAAACCATAACTGCAGGCATTAGAACATCATGCATATATTGTTATATATTGCCACTAGGAAATTAATCTAAAAGTATGTATTACAAACATAAAATTCATGATTGAAAATAAAATTAAGACAATATGAGACACTGTAAAAAAGCAGTCCAGTAATGACATTTATATCAGATAAAATTACAAACATGTTTTTTATCTGCTTCTGATAAATTGACTGCCAATAGTTTAGTGACACTGTGTCTGTAAATTTAGCTACTCCAAAACAAATAAGAAAATTTATCATATCTCTTAAGAGAAACACTCGAAAGGTCATGATGGGATTTCCAGCAAATTAATTAAACTGTGCTCCACAGAATTAAGTAATATACTAAGTTATCTGTTTAACATATTTTTACCTGAGGGTACCTATCCAGAAAGGCTTATGTGTGCTGTAGTTAAACCTCTCTATATTAAAAGGGGATAAATCTGTTGTCTCGAATTACCACCGTGTTTCATTACGGGCGTCCATTAATTACGTGAGGTGTTTTTACGGAAATTCCGACCCCCCCCCCTTTTTATGGTGAGGTGAGAGATCTTGAGGGGAACCCCCGCCCCCTTTGCCGACGAGCTCGTAGGTTATCGAGACCTTTAAGGAATTAAAAGGTGACGTGAGATTCCTGTCGACCCACGCCACGTGATTAATGGACGCCCATCTACTAACAGCTTTCTCCTAAATTTTTGAGAAATCAATGTACAATAGAGTTTACTAAAACCTTAAAAATATAAATATTTTAAGTAAATCACAATTTGGTTTCCAAAAGGCCAGTTAACAAAACAAGCTATATTTGAATTCACTGACAATATTTTATAAGAAATAAATGAATTAAAGTAATATGGTATTGTTAATAAATGGCTTAGTTCTTACCTCCCAAAAAAAGGGGGGGAGGGGGAAAGGAAAGTGTCACTACAGCGCTATAATTTGTTATGTTTCAACATGTAATGTTATGTCCTGGACACAAGAAATAAATAATAAATTACTGAATGTTATTTTGGCGGAATCGCGATTTCCAGTAGACACGATCGTTATTCATTTTACCTTAAAAGCTTTTACTGAATAAATTCCTATTACCAGGTGATGCCCGTCGTTATTCATATGAGGATAATAGAAGCTATGATTTTCGAACAGCAATATTAGTGGAGGTTGTGGTTAAGTTGACCAGAATTGCAACTGACACATTTTGTTACAGCATAATTCACTCTGAAATGAATTTTACAAACCAATTAAACTGCTTTCATAAGTGCCATGTTACTGAAGGTATTAATAATGAGGGTGGAAGTTTTAACGCGCTGAATTGTGCCCGGACTAGGAATAAAACTGATATTACATGGATAGCAAAAGTTTTTGTGATTCCTAATTTGTTTTTAATTCCATTGGTTCTATACTTCCGTCGTCATTGATTCTGTAGATGTTACTACTGTAAAGGTATGTGAACTGCAAATGAAATATGTAGAACATTACAAATTCAAGGCCATTAGCATTATGTAATAACAACTCTGTATAATTAACCAACTGCAAACAAACGAACTGCCAGAATATTGCGTTCAAACCATCATTTTTGACGAGCTCGAAGCTAGTGCAATAATAAAAACATAAAACATTCACCATAAATAAGTGGAAAAATCTATGTTGACGGTTATACATGCGACCATCTAAATTTTCTGGGTATTCATTGAAATCCATGCCATTATCCTCGGAATATAAAGTAACAAATTAATATCACATACTGCAATAACAAAAGCAAATTTATACAACTCAGTCAATTGTTACTTTACTTGCACAAAAGATGCATTTATCAAAAGAATGCGCTTGATCGTCATATTTATTTCAGTCAGTAAAACCATCCACTACAGTGCAGGCTCCACGGATGGTGGTGTAAAAACACAGCTTTTCACACATTGATTCATATTTTTTTGTTAGAAGCCAATTTTTCTTTCTCAGTGTCATTGTTTCAAAGACGTTAAGTGCTTCAATATTATGATAATAGCATCAATATAATAAAAATACAAATAAAATCTCCTCAAGTTCAGAATAGTTAAAAAAGTTAAGCGATAAATCATCTCCATAGTTGTAGTTAAATGCGTCTTCACCTCCATGCGATATCTAAATGAACTATGTACCGGTGCATTATGCGAAGTTCTATAATTTAAATATGGCGTGATGAAACATCTTCATTTGATTAATATAGGACGTAAAATAACGCGCTATTCTAAAGAGACTGTCTGATGTAAGGGCCGGTGGAAACTACTATTTCATTTTTTTGTTTTTTTCTTTGCCAGAATTCCTCTATCTCTTCTTGTGCACGACAGTTGTTAGACATTACCAAAATAGAAATCGAACATAACATTAAACCAAAGGCCTACACTCTCTGAAGTTCTGGCAATTGTAAACTATAACTTTGGGTTGGGAGCACGTGAAAAACAAAATGCTCCCAAAGAGAAACACCGATGAAATCCTCACTTTGATCCGTAAATTGCGGAGAATTGGCTTCAACATTAATGATCTTTTATACGATAGGTATATAGGAAATTTGTTCTTGGTTGAAATAGCCTGTATTTATACCAGATATATATATTAACAAAATAATTCTGTAGATGATATCGTAGAATGATTAGTCTTTACATTTTATAATAAATTGTCTAGTAAACCCTCCTTTGCAGGTTCTGCAATGGCGACCCTGTGCTTTATGGAACAATCTATGAACACATTTTTGTATTGAATAAAACTTATGCACCGAATGCTATTTTGAAATGTAAACTACCATCTTCATTGTTTGATAGTCGAATAGAAATCAAAATCAAAGTAATTTACCAGATCCTAAGAGAAAGTTATAGCTATATTCCAATCTTATCCGCTGACCAGTTTCTGTCAAGAAGATACTCTCATTTGAAGGTATTACTACAGTTGCAAAATATTTGTCTTCAGGTGGGAATAGCCAGTGCATATATATATATTTCATGATAAGCAGCATATGAAATTAGCAATTCTGACTCCAAATTCAGTATACAGTACAAGATAGCAAAAGATATACGATCTGAATAATTTAATTTTTTAAGTCATGCTCATTACTAAAATGTTAATTTACTCATTTTTTGCGTGTGCATGTTTGTATAAAAATGTAAACTTTATTTACTACGACATGGTTGGCTGTTCACTGCCAAGACAGTATTTGTAAGATATTTCCAAGTCTCATTCATTATAAGAAGCTCATTTCCTCAAAATGCTCTAAAATCTATCATCACAAAAAATATAGGTGTGTTTAAAAATGGAAAATCGCTGACGTATTTCATTAGTTTTCCTTGCCACTCATTACAACAAATTTCTGAAGTTTTCATTTTCTGCTGAAACAGGCATCTTCACATGTTAGTTTGGAGACGAACTCTGCTCCAAAACCGAGTGCAGGCTGTGTTTTTATATATGCATACCACATTTGATTTATGAACATTAAAACTCGGGCCATTATCCGGATTGACACTGGTATGATGCTGTCTGGCCATCCAGAATCAATTTTCTATGATGTTCTGAAATTACTCCATGTTAATGGTTTCTTAATATAGCCCTTGGCAGATCTCCTCGCTGTTCCTAATAAACAATTCTGCTATGTTGTTATTATTATTGTTAATTTAAATGAACCTTATGATCCAATGCCAATTCCCCTGCACACCTACTTTTAATTCTTTTACTATCTGACAATTTTTCGGCACCCCCATAAATATACTGCCAAACATATAAATACAACTTTCCAACGCTCTCTAATCAAAAAATCAAAAATTCCTAAGCAGTATTTGCCATTGTTCTTACTTTCATGAACCACCTTACTTACTAAAATGGAGGTCGTAATTATTGGGGTGGAAACACTCGGCAGCTAGATAAAATGGTGGGAAGTAATTTTCCTTTGCCATAATTAAGTACATTTAGGGTATATCTGGTATCCCATCTTCTGCAGGAAACGATGGTTCAGATAATATATTTATAAATTTCAATCTAATCTTTTTTTTTTTTTGTAATCAACTGGGAGACATACAAAACATTCCAGGTATGAGGCTATTAGTGTCCTAATGTGACAGCATTTTTATTAAGACAAAGCTTCATTCCAAAGTAAAATGTACCAAGCATCATCAGATGCTAATTAAGTGAGTGTCTCTTAGTTAAAAATTTAACAGCAAGAATGGCTGAAATACATTGGACTATGACATGCGTCTAAATGAATTCACACTGCAAAGGGTGAATCAAAAAGGACTTTACAACTATTGAGTGATATAGAAATTTGTTGAGATAACTCCCAGAATCGGTAGATGTGTCATTTTGTAGCAAACAACCTCAAGTTTGATGCACGAATTCCACCACCAGGAGCGCCAGCATAGTGCATAGTTAAAATGGTTACTTTCACTGGTATGGAGTGTGTTCAGAGTGACACCACTGGATTTCTTTCTCAGGAGTTTCATTAAGGATCATGTGTATGTTCCCATGGAGGAAGGAAATATATGGAGACGACGCAAGAGATCTTCACCACGCATTGAAGTGAAGCAGGGTGAGGAGGAGTGGGGGGGGGGCATGGCCGGAGTGGAGGGGGCATGGCCGCTTCCATACAGATACGGGGAATATGTACAAAAACCTCAAGGGGACTCTAGGTTAAAGGTGACGCCGCAATCTGGTGATGGATTATTATGTAACTCGATATGACAAATAAAAAATGAAGAATAAATTTTTTTGATATCCTGCTTAGTTTTCGAGATATTCCGTCCCAAATGTGAAATGGTTTTGGTTGAAATTCAGAAGAAAACATTGGTCAAAGTCAAATTTGATGATGGATTCTTATTTAAAAAGACGAGGCAAATGAAAAATAAAGAATAATAATTTTCGATATCTCACCTAGTTCTAGAGATATACTGTATCAAAAGTGAGGTTGAAATGGAGAAGAAAAATTTCGCAAAAGTCAAATTTAATGATCGATTCTTATGTAACACGACGAGACAAATCGAAAATAAAGAATAAAATTTTTCGATATCTTGCTTAGTTTTCGGGATATACTGGGAACATCGCAATTGTTTGGAAGTGCAGTATCGCCGTTGCCGCCACTGCGCATGCGGGAGCCTGCTTCACCAATTTAACGTCACTTCTCCTCCATATATTTCCTTCCTCCATGTATGTTCCTCCCTTACCAAACAATTTGGCCTACCAGAAAAATCGAATTTACGCTGCCGTTGCACAAGTTATGCCCAATTAGCTGCAACGAGTGCGGGAAGAAATTGATTTACTGGTGGGATGCTTGCCGCATGACAGATGATAGACACGTTGAACCAAAATGACATTTGACACTTTTATGTGCAACTTGAGGTTGTTTGCTACAAAAGACTCATCTACCGATTCTGTAAGTTATCTCAGTAAATTTCTATATCATTCCAAAGCTGCAAAGATCTTTTCAACCTACTCCGTATTATTAGCATAGTAAATCACCAGGACGTACCAATCCCCCGCATGTACATTAGAATCTACAAATCTGTACTTTTTTGAAAGGAAAACAACACATATGCAGAGACTACATATTAACATTTAACAATTGTTTGTGATAGAACCCATGTAGGCGCACAAATCATTAACATTCTTTGAAGTACTAAATGAAAATATGCATAATGAACAATGCTTTGAACATTCAATCAGTCAGTGAAGTAACAATACATTAAAAACTTACTTAACGAGTCTTCCTTTTTCAAACAATTTCTATATGAACCTCAAATACTTTTTGTTTTCTTTTGCTCCCCTGAAGATGAGTCTTTAATCACAATTTCCTGCCACAGTGGTAAGATTAGTAAAAATCTTTTTACATAGTAAAACAATTCAAAGCCAATCCAGGTAAGAGAAATCTTAGACAAACCACAAAATCTTTAACATTATGAGTGGATTGATTAATGCTATCAAAATTAAATCTTTGTTTCCTCCTCTAAGAAATCAGATATTCAATAATCAAATCTTAGGACTTGAGGATGAACACACGAACTGTATAATATTTCAGTTTAATACATTATTCATGTAGAGAAGCATGAGCCATTTGGCAAGGGAGGGTCTCACACAACACAGCCTACTACCATGGGCGCCGGGAGGGGGGTGCAAGGGGGTCCCGGGTCGCCGTCTGGGCAGTAGTAGAGTTAAAAAAGGTCACCCAGCCCGGAAATTTTTGGGCCGTTAGGGGGGGGGGCACCAATGCAGCCCTGGTGCACCCCCCTAGAAGCAATCCTGCCGGCGCCCTACTGCATACATAAATGAAGTGATAGGTTTCCTTCTGTTTCATTTGTTATTTGTTTGCCCAAAATCAGTTTTCTTTTCCTTAGTGTCAAAGATAGTCAATTAACTATACTTCCTTAACCATTTTCTACCTGATGGTATCAAATTGTACTGCAATGTTTATAGGCAAATATTTCGACTATGCACTGCGTGTCGTATATAAATGCTTGGTGGGGATTCCAACGTTGCTACCGAACTTGATCGTGTTGGTTGGTACCTTTAAAGGATGCTTGCATGGGTTCGTTATTCGGCTGTCAATCCCTCGTAATAACCCCATGAGATAAAGGTTTATGGAGTAAAACAGTTCTTGCTTAGACAAAGTTTATATTCTTGAGTTCTGTAAAGTGCTGGTGCCAGAAAGATAAGGCATCGATACTATCGTCTCCTTGAATTCAGATTGCAGGATGACGTCACTCACACACACTGATTGCAAACTTTCAGCAAATTCCCCCCAAATTTGAAAGATTATCCTGGGCATCCCGGAATAGCATCAGAGTCCACTGTCCTGATAGTTAATATAAAGTTTATAACAACTTGAAACTTTCCTAGTTCCCTGTTTCACCACTTTTAAAAATATTCAAAGCCCTAGCTTCATAGTTCGCTGCCCTACACAGATCTCTTCTTACCTCCACTGCCTGCTTAAACTGCCTGCGCTGCAGCTGGTTGGCTTTTTATAGCCTTGGCTAATTTTTCGGTGGATCGTCATGGAATAGTGGTGTTTTCCCACGGGGAAGTACTGTTCTCTGGTGAATTCTCGTGGTACACTAATTTTACTTGGATTTTCCCGAAATTTTAATGTTATACTTTAATTTATTCCCACTCTTTTCAGTCGTGACAAATATTCTCGTAATTATCCTCGTTTAAGAGCTCTTGATTTCTAAAAGTCACACATGGTGATATCATGTTTCGATACTAAAAACAAATTTTCTCCCTTTAAATCTGGAATTACCGCTAAGCTGTTATTATTATTAAATTGATTTTTCTCATTAAGCCTACTTTTTTCTTCCCTACTCTTATTTAAAAAAGATCGAATTTCTTAGATTTGAAATATCTCCTTACTTAGAATTTTAATAGCATTCAAAATTCACCCTAAAATTATCAACATTCTATGCTTTCTTGGTGGAAATTAATGCAACAAACGGGATTAACATAAAATTTTCGCTTTTATCCTTCTTTTGTTTTGTTTTCTCGAAAATGGTTAGAATTCGATCAAAAAAAATCTTATTATTAAAAAAATGATGATAAAAGTTGTTTACCATACAGCTGTATGAAATTTGCCCCCTTCTAAAAGATTTTACCCAGATAATGGATATATAACAAGGTTATGTTCTAAGTTGAAAAGTGCTTTACTATTGAAAATGATTATAAAGTTATTTGAAACACACATTATGTACAATAGGCCTACTGCTGAACAGGTGTTCAACTTAACAATCCTTTCATATATTATTTTGATCCACCAATGAAGAGTATATTTTAAATAGGGTGCAAAAAGAGCCAATAAGCTGTGACTCCTCAATGAACTGATAAGAGTAATGCATGTTACAATCCAATATGTTTTGGAAGTGGAATTTACGCGTTTTTCTGTAGATCCTTATGTTCATCATTATTGATAACCATAAATTAGTCTAGGTAATGTAAATAGTATTTAGAGGGCAAATAAAAATCTGAAAAAAATATACACAGACGGAAAAAAAAATCCCAACACCAAGAAAAAATTATTGTAGAGTAATGAAATTTGGACAATGCATTTGTCAAGTTAACATGTTTAATTGATTAAATTTTCAAGATCACAGGTTAATTTAAGCTCAAGAAAATGCATTTCAAATGTGAAATACTGTTAAATTAATAGCCGGTGTAACCTCCAGAATTTTGAATGCAAGCCTGCAAACGTGAATGCATTGTGTCATACAGGTTTCGAATGTCACTTTGTGGTATGGAGTTCCATGCTTGTTGTACTTGTGCTGTCAATACTGGGACGGTCAGTGCTGGCTGTGGATGATGCTGGAGTTGTCGTCCAATGATATCCCATACGTGTTCAATTGGAGACAGATCTGGTGATCTCGCAGGCCAAGGTAACATGTCGACACTCTGTAGAGCACGTTGCGAGACAACAGCGGTATGAGGGCGAGCGTTATCCTGTTGAAAAACTCCCCCTTGAATGCTGTTCATGAATGGCAGCACTACAGGTTGAATTACCAGACTGACGTACAAATTTGCAGTCAGTGTGTTTGGTATAACCACAAGAGTGCTCCTGCTGTCATAGGAAATTGCTCCCCAGACCATGACTCCAGGTGTAGGTCCAGTGTGTCTAGGCCGCAGACAGTTTGGTTGCAGGCGTTCCCCTGGCCTCCTTCTGACCAACACTCGGCCATCACTGGCACCAAGGCAGAACCTGCTTTCATCAGAAAACACAACAGATCTCCAGTGTTGGTCAGAAGGAGGCCAGGGGAACGCCTGCAACCAAACTGTCTGCGGCCTAGACACACTGGACCTACACCTGGAGTCATGGTCTGGGGAGCAATTTCCTATGACAGCAGGAGCACTCTTGTGGTTATACCAAACACACTGACTGCAAATTTGTACGTCAGTCTGGTAATTCAACCTGTAGTGCTGCCATTCATGAACAGCATTCAAGGGGGAGTTTTTCAACAGGATAACGCTCGCCCTCATACCGCTGTTGTCTCGCAACGTGCTCTACAGAGTGTCGACATGTTACCTTGGCCTGCGAGATCACCAGATCTGTCTCCAATTGAACACGTATGGGATATCATTGGACGACAACTCCAGCATCATCCACAGCCAGCACTGACCGTCCCAGTATTGACAGCACAAGTACAACAAGCATGGAACTCCATACCACAAAGTGACATTCGAAACCTGTATGACACAATGCATTCACGTTTGCAGGCTTGCATTCAAAATTCTGGAGGTTACACCGGCTATTAATTTAACAGTATTTCACATTTGAAATGCATTTTTCTTGAGCTTAAATTAACCTGTGATCTTGAAAATTTAATCAATTAAACATGTTAACTTGACAAATGCATTGTCCAAATTTCATTACTCTACAATAATTTTTTCTTGGTGTTGGGATTTTTTTTTCCGTCTGTGTATGTATATTATATGGAAATTATATGGTGCCCTCTTTCTGCATAGTCATCTCTGGTGTTATAAATTACTCTAAGATCCTTTGCCATAAGAATTATTGTTGCTCCTCTCGTACACGCTATTGACCCATTGCTCTACTCAGTGTTTTCTATAAGCTTCTAGAACCCCTCATCCTTAACCGTATTCAAGGAATTATAAATAACATAACACCAACATACCAGGCAGGTTTCAGACTCAATCGGATCTGTTGTCAGGGGCGTAGCTACTATGGGGCTAGGCGGTGCAGTGCACCGGGGCCCTCACGCTCAGGGGGCCCCCAAGCATACCTCAAGGGACCCCTAAGCGCACCTCTAGGGGCCCTCAAGTGCAGTTTAGAGGGCCCCACGAGCCTTCACGGCAAACTGGCGACTTTTTTTTTTTTTTTTTTTTTTTTTTTTTTTTTTTTTTTTTTAGCTCTACCGTCGTCTAAGAACACAGGAGCCCCTCACTAAGGGCCCTCGCTGCTCAGGGGGCCCCAACCACTGCTCAGGGCCCCTAAAGAACAATTAAAGGGCCCCCATCCTAAGTTCAGGGGGCCCCTACCAGCACACAAAGCAAAAAAAGGTCGCCCTTCTGGCCTGAGGGCCCAAAATAAATTTTTTGCACCGGGGCCCTTGTTGACCTAGCTATGCCACTGTCTGTTGTGAACAAGTATTAGCAGTGACATCATATATAAGGCTGGATTTAAGAAGAAGTTAAAGCTTCAGTAGCTTTTATCAAGCTAACAGTGGCATATGAAATGGATTGGTTGGAGGGACTATTACTTAAACTTAAAAAGCAGAAACTAACATCATTCTTGAAGAACATGCTGAGAAACTGATATTTTAAGGTCACTATTGGTCAAAAGAAAGTAAGTCATTTACAGTAAAAAATGGATTACCTCAAAGGTCAGTATTAGCTCCATTGTTCTTCAACTACTACACCAGTGACATGCCTGAAACAGTTGGCGATAAATTCTGCTACGCTGATGACTTGGCTATCACTGTTCATACTGCCACACAGGAGGAGGGTGAAAGCATGCTCTCAAATGACTTGGAAACCTTGAATGCGTACTATGTGAGTTGGAGACTTTGTCCAAACCCAATGAAAAAGGACGTGTGTGCATTCCATTTGAGAAATAGAATAGCATATCAGTAGCTCAAAGCGAACTTCTGCCACCAAAGAGTGAAATATAATTTCTACCCTAAATATCTTGGTATCACCTTAGACCGTTCCTTAATGTTAAACACCTGGAAAACGCAAGTCAGAAACTTAAAGCATGGAATAAGATCATGAACAAGCTAGCTGGTACTTCATGGAGGGCTGCTGAGGATTCACTACGAACAACTGCCCTCACCCAGTTGCACATAGTGCTTACGCTAGAAAAATCGACGTTCATCTGAACAAGTGTATGATAGTAATAACTGGAACATTAAAATCCACCCAAGTCCCTTGGTTACATATCATCAGCAAATATACCACATCCAGAGGTAAGACGCCAAGAAGCAACAGCACGTGAGAGGATAAAATTACATCATCATGACCATCCACAGGATCTCCCAATCCACAAGGTCCTAAATAACCTACCCCCTACTCGACTTAAATCCAGAAATCCAGTATGGCAAGATATATTTGATTTCGATGTCAAGGAAAGATGGTGACAAAGCTGGGACTCTGCAACTGTTGCATCTGTGAAACATCAACATATTCAAGATCCTACAATTGGACTTCCGGGATTCCATCTGAAGAGGGACCAGTGGTTCAAACTAAACTGCCTAAGAAAAGGCCATGCCAAATGCAACACCATGCTTCATAAGTTAGGACTTTAGGATTCTCCTGTCTGTAATTGCGGAGCTCCTTCCAGAGTTTGGAGCACATCATCAAGGAATGCTCTCTAAAAAACTATGATCGACCATTTCAAGATATTTACAGTGCTACAACATCCTTCATAGTACGGTAGCAGCAACTGGACACCAATTTGTGTATACTACAACGTTCTTATCATCATATATATAGTGTATATATTTATATGTGTTACTTTAGTTGCTTAACCTTATGACAAATAAATAAATAACAAGGTTGAGAGAGCAATTTGGCCATCAAAATCTATATACGAATTAAAAGGTGAATAGTTCCTTAGAATGCATAAAGAGACTAGCTTATGGAATCCCTTGTCAACCCGATTTTTTCAGTTTAATGAGAGACGTAACACAAGTATGGAGTCAGCAATGAAGATTAGTTTTCTCCCTATTACTCATTTTGTTTTTATTGTTTCAGTAGCTGTGCATTCAATCTAATTACTAGTATTTCAGTATTTATAGTCATCTCCAGGGGCGGATCCAGGATTTTGGTTTTGAGGGGGGGGGGAGGGGGGTTGAGTGGACTTTGGTTTGGCTGGGGGCTTGGCTTGAGTGAATTTTGGTTCAGAGGGCTTGCCTTCAGTGGATTTTGGTTTTGGGGGGGGGGGCTTGAGTCGGCCATGGGGTAGTCTTTATAGCCTCCTCCAGCCTCGAATCCGTAGAGCTAAAAAAAAAGTCTCAAAATTACAATGTCGGGGGTGGACCCAGATACTTTTGGGGGGGGGAGGTTTGAGCCCCCTAGCCCCCCCCCCCAGATCCGCCCCTGGTCATCTCTCATGTACTTACTAGCTTTTTCCGCTAAATTTTTCCTTATAATTGTTTTTTACCTGCCATTTCTTGTTTCCATTGTAATACAAGTAATTATTTTTAGTTTATAGTTATCATTTAATCTTTCAGTATAAAATGGTTTTTCAGTTGGAATAAATAATTAAATGAAGGATTCTAGCTATTGAAAAACTAGGGACATCACTTATAAATTTGCAACCATACACTTTTAATTTTACCAACCAACAATTTCATTGTATTAACAGCTATTAAATAAATTAATACATTACATTATAAAAGATAATTTTTCAGATATTACTAACTTCATCAAAATAGGTGGAAGTGAAAATGGGAGAGCTACAATGTAGTATATTGGAACCATTGCTATCCATTATTCTTATGACTGAAGCTGTTAATGCTTTAAAGTCAGAAGTTAGATTGTTTGCAGATGACATAATGTCATAAAATAGGATCAAAATGGGAGAACACTGAACAACAGTAGGGTTACCTGGATAGGATATCTGAATGGGTAGGTCAACATGGAATGAAGAATCCGCTTATAAGGCACACAGATAAAAAAGGTTAAAGATTGTTTGTGGTTACAAGGTGGGAAAGAAATTGTTTATTGAAGACTTGTAGTGTATAAAATTTGATAATAAACTTAATTCAGCAGGACACATCACAGGAAAATGTTTCAAAACCATTTATTCATTATGGAGGAAGGCGAGAACTATGATCCGACCATTGTTTGATTATGGTGGTGTAGTACAGGACCTATATTTTGTGTATCAAATACAGGAGTTGGGGGAGGGGGTGGGGTGCAAAGCAGGGCAGCTAGAGTTGTTTGTGGAAATCACTGCAAGAATACTATCAGTAAGTGATATGTTAAAGCACATAGATTTAGGATTCACTGAGAGAAAGGAGGAGAGTGAAGAGCATATTGGGAATATAAAAGGTGTATATTGCTGATGTTGCTTGGAAGGATACCAGTAGAAGAATTAGGAGTAGTAAATGTAAAGGAAGAGATGACTGTGACCACAAGCTGGCACCGATTTCAGTCATAAGGGAATGGTGGGATATTTTTTCTAACAGGGAGTCAGGGATTGGAAGAAATTACCAAGGAAATTGCTGAATAGTTTACCAAAACCACTCAAAGAGTTAAAAATTTTAAAGGGCAAATGCAGATGGGTGTAGAAATTAAATTAAAAGCTTTTATGATAAAATAATAGTTACGAGAAAGGGATAAATTGGTGTGTGTGTGGAAATTGCTCTATCACACTTAAATGATATTTTATAGAATCTTTAAACATTAAAAAAAAATATTTTAGTTATTTCAATGTTTGTGAAGAAACACTGAAATATGTAACCTCTAGATGAACAGTACACACAAGTACATACAATTAAAGTTTCCTGCGGCCGCATCCTGGTATTAAGTGCCAATGTTTAAGCCTTCTTGGAGGAAAAAACTGCATTGTGATGTGTTTAGTAGAGCAATTGAAAAACATAACGTCCTAAAAGATGTCAAACCGAAATGTTGGCATCTAATACGAGAAAGCAACACCACCAAGAGAGCATGGAAACTACTCAAAAGTATAGATGAAAATTTCTCAGGAAACTAGCTGAGTGAGTACATTTGTACACTACGATGTTTCGGCGGTCATATTCTCTGCCACTGAAATGTCATGTTATACAAACATACACAGCTAGATTCCCAAGAAAACTTCATCTATATACAATGCCGAGAAAGCCTCCACTCTTATATACTCATTAAGTATGTTGATACTTTTTTTTTTTTTTCAAAAAGATGAACTGTTAGGTGATATTTTAGGGACAGGCCAAAACATTAGCCATAATGTATGTTAATAGATGCATTATGTCTGAGTAGAATTGCTAGATTTTCTCTGAGTAGATTCATTTCTGATTTAAACCTTATGGAAAGCATTTTCTGTTAAGATAAAATCAAAATTTTTATCTACCAACTACCTGTTTGTTAATGTGGCCCATGCATTAGGCTATCCTGTCACTGTCAATGATAAGCAAAAGTAGTATTACAGCTTCTACTGCTGTTAAAATTTACTGTTAGTGAACTCTGCTCTTCAACGCCTTTGTCTCTCACTATTTTGACTAGTAATAAATATTTCACAGAGGTATTCTCTTGGATTTACTGCGATAAGTGCAATTTTTTTGTATATTTATTAAAATAATCTGATCTTCTTCCATTGTTGTCTGAAGATTATGAATTTTAGGTAAAAATGTGTTTACAAGTATATGAGAAATCCAAGATCTATCAACAACAATATGTGAGAACTATTTCTGCTCACCACGCAGAGTCAGTAATAAATGGGATTGTCACCAGGCACACTACAGTTTTGACTGCTTGCACATGGTAAATATATTTAAAACTTAAACAAAGCCAAACAATGAACAGCTGCTCTTATATTTCATTAAGTATAACTAATACACTAAGTTAAGCCTCATTTCTGAAAAGATGTATAAAACATAGTATACACAAAAGCCAAATTATCTAAAATATAGGGCACAATGAACAAAAAGAGTAGGCTGCATACAAAAAACTGGCAATTAATGTGTTGCTTTCAATGGAATTATTAATCCTTGTAATTAAAGTAGGTAAAGAAACTTGCAGAATACGAATATAAATAAGTGCTACTACTAAATTTAACATATCTGACAGCAAGAAAGAAAACCAAGACATACCAACAGTGTTAAAAAAGAAACTTAACAGTGAACCCCATGTGGTCTCAAGAGTAAAAAATTTGCTTATTAAGTTCTTATGACATCATCAAGAGTTATATTACAGATGGGCATATTAACATACTGCAAATATGCACATGTTTTATAACCTGTTGCAGCAGCTTTATGGCTTGTAACTGCGTGAATGAGATTTGTGGAAGATGGAAGTGTGGAGAGAAATGTTTAACAGAGATGGATGCTTGGGAAAGACCTACCGATTAAAGCTATATTGATGTACCAGTTACAACTTGCTTTGTTCGCAAGGACTAGATTAGTGGCACTGAGAACTGATGTATGAAATAATTAGCCAGTATGTGTTGCAAGTAAGGAGCTTTTGCACCTAAACAAACATCCCTACGAAAAATGTAGTTTTTGTTATGGCTTCACGGCTCATCGATGTAATTAGAACCCAGAGAGGACTGAGGAGAAAGAACAGGAAGGAATTTGTGTGGATTTTTTAAAGGAATTATCATGATATTTGTCCAGACAGTTTTCATAAAATCATTAAAAACCAAAATCTGGATGGTTCAGGTGGTGGCCTAAACTATGTCCTTCCGATTTTTGGGCCTAAGCTTTTATTGACCAACCATCAGGCTTGGTACAATGTAAGAGATGTGATGTGAAACACGTGGCACATCTGGAGATGGGCAAGGAGTGGCTGAACTAACAGTAATGCTGTGGGACTTGCGTCATTGGCCATCACGGGATACCATATATCTATAACCTCAGCAAACCCATTTAGAAGGAGGCCTATTAAATATGATTTATACAGTAAATAATGTTTATAAACATTTTCTTTATAATAAAGCATCTTTAAACTCTGAATCTAAACATTTTTGTAAAGAACATAATATTTATAATTTCTAAAAAGATAATGGATTTTGCTACATTCATTTCCATAAATAAAGCTTAAAATTATTATCGATTTGTATGCTCAAAAAATTTTATTCAAAGAAATATTTCGATTTCAAGCAGTATTTTGCAAAGTACACAGGAGACGAACAAAGGAGAAAGCACAAATATTTCACATTATTAATTAATGGAAAGAGCTATCCCAGACTTTGATATCACAGTTTGTTGTCAGCAGAGGTAGCCACATTCTAAATAAAAATAGAGCCTGTAAATAAAGTTTAAATATGATTTTTAGTAAATAAACAATTTGAATTCTGTAAATAAAAGAACTATGAAGGCTTAAATAGGAGAGAAAAATTCATTTAATAATAATAATATAGCTGTTTAATAGTAATGTGAGATTTAAAGGGAGAAAAACAAACATTTTGTATGGAAGCTTGATGACATTGCCACATATAACTTTTAAAAATTAATAACTCTTAAATAAGTAAACTTACAAAGAAAGCTGTCATGACTAAAAAGATTTTAAATAAATTAAACTATAAGATATAAAAGTTTCAGGAAGATCCGATTAAAAATAGCATACCATGAGGAAGGGGCATTTTTGTAGAGCAGAATTCCAATTACCCGAATTGCTGAATATACGAATAGCTTCTTTAATTAAGACGGAAATTCAGAAACATTCTTTTGAACATTCCTGGATGTTCAGAAATTAGTGCTAAAATATAGGAGAGTGGGTGGTGTGAGATTCGTCAGACCCTGGGTACAAAATTCTAAATGAAGATGAACTTATTGAAAGTGTGAGAGAAAAAAGTGTCGAGGAAGAAGATTACCTTAATGTCGAAGTTGAAGCAGACAGTACCATCAGCGTTGAAATGGATGGAGCGTCAGCGCGAGTGTGACTGCACGCAACTTCTCACTGTCAAGCGGATGTGCTGCCCGAAAACGGATGAATACAGTCAAACAGCTTACTTTGACCGAGATGTTAAGCAAGCATTGACTTTTATTTACAGTATGTTACGCACATGCTGCACCAATGTACAGGACTTCTAAGTATGCAAACATGTATGTGTTGCCTTTTCATTTAATTAATTGAATGCTCTTTTTCTTTAAAAATAGTTTTATCTCCCATTTTCAACATACAGTAATTGATTAAAATGGACAATTTTTTCGGAAAAAATAAAATTTTCCGAATTTTTGATTATCCGAATGCGGTCCGGTTCCAATTGATTCGGATAACTGGAGTTCTACTGTAATTCATAAAAGAATAGTATTTTCTCTCATGCACAGTCCATCTCAAAATTATTATTATTATTTTTACCGATGGCTTTACACCTTGTCAATGCCAAGGTCATTAGAGGTTGGATGAGAAAGGGGACAAGGAATTCGGCCATGGCTTTTTGAAGGAAGCATCCCAGCATTCGCCTGGAGTGATTTGGAGAAACCATGGGAAACCCAAATCTGGATGCCCGGACAGGGATTTGAATCGACGTCCTCTCAAATGTGAGGCCAGAGCATTAACGTTCAACCACTACGCTTGTTTCTAGCTCTAGGTTAGCTGAGACTATAAATAGATAGACCGTGTTTCCTTGCAGTGGACAGTCTCAATCTAACCATTGCACTGTATGTATCGTGACCGTTAAGTTCAAAATTAAACTCCTAAAAGTTTAATTCTTGTGCCTCGGAATAAGTTCATGGACTTTATCATGCATTTCAAGGATAACTTTAAACTAAATTCAAGGAAAGAACTTTTTTAAGAGTGGTTTAAGAAGTCAATTGTACAATGCTTAAAATGATCATCAAGCCCACTCTAAACTTTGGAGCCCAAGAAAGGTTGCTTTTCTACAGTGTGTACCTTGAAGAATGACCTGCCATTTCCTTTGCGATTTGGAATTTTGATATTGCCATAAATATCTTCAACAGTCATCTGATACCAGTGTTAACTTCATCAAACTTTCAGAACATATTAAAATTTGTTTCTATTTGTCATGTGCTTGGAGGAAATTGGTGACGCAAGCATATATCCATTAGATGATGGAATCCACAGTAAACATCTGGAACTTTATTTTGATGGATAAACTAAATTTAACTATTGCAATATGTTGTCAGCACTTAGGAGACTTTCCTGACATAAATTAGAGCTTGTAAATAAAGCTCTGGTAAATGGAGTGAAACATGTACAACAAAAAAATAAAATTGTATTGGCTTATCATTAGTCTGTATAAAAAATTTATGAAGTGTTTTGACTTTTGAGACAAGCCAAACTTTATCATGATTTTGCAGCAGTTCAGGAACTTCATAAATTCTTTCATGTAACAATAAGGTATGAATACAGAATTTTCATTGTAACTGGTAATCTTCAAATAAGGATTTCAGAGTTTGAGTAAATGTTCTAAGAATGTAAATCTGATGCCAGTTTCAAGTCTCAAATTTATGGTGCATATACTGAGTGAAATTCAACATTGACTTTTTATTTTTATATAGCACCTATGATCATTATCGGTTGCGGTGAAAGTATTCAAATAAATTGGCGACTGTCTTATGAATCTAGCACAAACTTTTATAGGTATCAGAGTTCTAAAGATTACACCCACGGTCACAGTTAACACTGAATGTGTTGCCATACCCAAGCCACATGTAAGTGTTACAATTCACCCTTTTAGGTTGTTTTAATATTGTTATGTCTCAGTAGCAAACTGTTATAATAGAAGTATTCTTTGTTTTGAATACCATACATTCACATGTAAATGACTTCATGCACATTATCTCTTAAGATAATCAGTTTCAAGATCATGAGTTGTACAGTTTGAACACGCAAGGCTCTGGCAGTTATAAATGAAGTGTTAGTTACTAACTGTGAATGCAAATAAATTGGAGAAAGCTTAAAATGAATTTAATAGCCTCAGGAGTTTCAATTAACACTGCAATATGTGAGAGTGAAGTTTTGTTTAAATTATTTACTGATCACTTTTCAAATAAAGAAATGTCAATTATTAACATTTATTCAGAGAACTCATGATTCTAGTATACATGGGATTAGCTAGCAGAGTCAATATATGTGTGAAAATGTTTGTTTAGAGCCAGCTGTACCTAAGAAGAGTAACACATTTTTAGTGAATAAGTAGGGTGAAACTATGGAGTAGAATATTTACTTACATGTGTGCGAGTTTTTTTTTTTTTAATAGCAGGTGTCTTCTAGGTACATAAAAACTTTAGGGCATTTAGAAGTATAACCGTACTGTGGATGCAATTGAAGTAAAAACAGTGATATTCAGCAAATGTGTTAACTTAAATTTGTTGACCACACGTTTATTAAATACCATATTTTCAATTCTGTATTCTAAACAACAATTGGTGGTAGTATTAAAAACAGTTATTATTCCTGTATTCTGAGTAATTGGTGGTGAAATAGACAGCTGTTAATCTAACCAATATAAAAAACCATCATTGTCTGCATGTTGATCTGAAATAAAGATTCATCAAGCCAGGAAGACATGAGAGAATAAAATCCATAATTTCATTTGTCAAGCCAGCATAATGCTGGGAGTTTGCCTCAATACTGCTCAAACTAAACTAAGTCATGACCAGTGTGTCTGGTACCTATTAGATTCGATTTTACGGCTGCCACACCACTGATTATACCCAAAGGTGAAAGGTACTCTTGAATGACCAACACTGTACCCAGGTTTCAATTTCAAAGGTTTATATTCTTCTAAACATTTCTTTACAGTTTTACAACACCAGTAAATGATGTTTCCAAGTCTCATTGTAGCACTCCCTACTGAAAACCAACTGTTCTTAGGAGGCATTGCTCGCCCTGCCTACTGCAAACTTGCAATATGAAAATCTGGTGAAAGACTGCCCATAAGCAACATGGCTGACCATTTTTAAGTAAAAAATTTAAACCTTGTGATGTCAGCTCTTAACTTTAAAATTTGATATCTAATTAACCACTATATATTTTAAACTGTAATTTAAAAATGTTTCTTAGTATAGTCTACTCTTGAGTTTGAAGCCTCGTTCATTACTCAGGAATGCTTTTAGAGGAGTTTTACTTAATTTTGTGACGTCGACGTTGGGCGGAATATGCTAAAATGGCTTTAATAATGCAAACTCGGAAATAATTTTTTTTTCTCCTTAAAAACTTCAACTTTCCCCTAAAGTAACTATGTGATTTTAACCTAATTGATTTTATCTATCTCCCAAATCTATTTTTATTCCTTTATCTACTTTATTCTAGATTTTAATTTTCTTTACTTAATTACAAATTGTATTTATAATTTACTTAATTAATCAAAATTATACAGGGCGTTCGCCGGAAAACGCTACCCTCCCAGTCTGTTGCCGTCGGCAACTTGCTCGGCCAGTGGAGCCAGCAGTTTCCGCCAACCGGCACCGTGAATCACCGCACTGTTTAACACCTCCGCTGCCCCAACAGTGCATTGCAGTGACCCTTACATTGTTAAGAATGGTTTCTTTGCATTGTAGATAGTTTGTGACTTCAGTCTCTTATTAATCAGTGTTGTGAATAAACGTTTCTTTGCGGTTTGGCTGGTTTGGGGCTTCATACTCTTATTAATCTGTACCGTGTTTGAGTGTGAGTAAAATTATGGTACGTTACAGTTTGCAACAAAGAATATTTCTCTACGATACATATGTGAAGAAGAAGTCGTTTAAAAAGTGTCGCAGTAAATTTCGTCGCGAATTTCCTGGCGCTTTACTGCCAGCTAAATCAACAATTCTGCGTCAGGTTAAAAAAGTAAGAGAAACGGGTTCATTTTTTAACAAAAAGAGACTGTCGGTCAACCGTATTCTCACAGAGGAGAAAATTAACGATATCGCTTTTCGACTAGAACAGTCACCCAAAAAATCATTAAGTCAGTTAGGGAAGCGTGTGTCTCGAAATATGTTCAGAAGATGTGAAATGTGCATTACACAAGAGCGTCAACACTTCCAGCATCTTTTATAAGGTAAGCTAATGAATTACGTCACATTTAAATGCTTAGCACACAAGTTTATGAAGCGTAATTATTATGAAATAGTCCGCGGCCGACGGTCGAACAATGCCGGAAACTGAGCGCTCGCTCGCCGGGAGCAGTTTCTTCCTTGTAGCGCTAACAGTGGGTTGCGTTTCCCGGCGAACGCCCTGTATTTAGAATGTCCTTGTCGATGCTGAATACAACTTACGTTATAAATATCTAACCTAACTATTTACATTCATTAGTGATTTTAAATCCTGTATTTGGCTTTCTCTGAGCACAAGGTCTCACACCAAAATTGAACTATATTCTAAACTAAATTTTTTCCAAGCATAAAAAACATAACTAAACTTCTCTTTCCTGCCACAATTACATAGTGCACACCATTCGTGTTTGTGTGTGGTAGTAGAATCGAGTCTCCCATTGTGTACAATGGTGGCTGCATGTCGGTAGCTATGGGGGAGTTGGAGATATGGTGCATGAAAGTGGCCGACCTGGGACACTTTCGCATTTCAACCAAAGATGTGTGTGTAACTATGTTTCACCTTTAAGTCAAAACTATCTAGCGCAGATCACTGGTGTTTGTTTGTAGTAGTACCATAAATTCACCGATCGCACACAACATTTGCTGAATTTCTGTAACTGTGGGAGTGTGAGAGATATGGTGGTTGAAAGTGGTCGATCAAGCATATTTTGACCAAAGACATATGTGTCTATATATTTCACTTTCCTGCCACAACTACATAGCGCAGATCACTGGTGTTTGTGTGTGATAGTGGCATCGCGTCTCCCATCGTGCTCTATGGTGGTTAGATGTCGGTAGTTATGGGGGTATGGGAGATATGGTGGTTGATAGTGGTCGACCTGGAGCACTTTCATATTTTGACTGAAGATGTTTGTGACCCTATATTTCACTTTTCAGCCAAAACTATCTAGCATAGATCGTTGGTAGCACAGTAACTGATCATGCGCAAACTAATTTATCAAAAGTGACAATATTACTACTAAAGAGAAATATAAGACATTCCATGAAAGTCTGGTGTCCCATGAGTCAAGAAATTTTAAGAGTTCTGCTTGATCATTCAAGCTTTACCAGGACGTTCCTTGGTCCAGATTAGGATCAGCCACACCAAAGGCAAAAATAGGTATGGGGAAAATTGCCTCCGGAGAATGCTTTCCATCAGAATTAAAGTTAATTATAATAAAAAGTTGCACCTGGAAGTAAAGTTTGTTTCATTTTCCCATCAGTAAATTAAGAAAATTGCAGTTTTCTCTTCCCAATTTAGTAATATTCCATTCCAATATTTCTGTCAACATTTTTGTATCTAAAATAGAGCCAAATAAAATAGTTCCTTCTACGACAAACCTGTCTTCATGGAAGGTGGCAGCCAGATGAAGACTCTTACTTACTTTGAGAAGAGTTTTAGTAAAATAAAAATACTTTAACAAACTGCTTCCAGCCTTCTGGTTGGTGCCACTAGCTTTTCAATCATGTAGCTGGAAAGAAGAACACACCTCAACTGTGTCTTCTTAAGATATTAATACTACTTGCTGTGACAAATATACAACAAAATACGATGATAGAGTAAAAAATGAGAACATTCATAATAACCTTGAAAGTTATTAATATACATCACATAATATGTAATGTTACATTTTCTTTTTCAATGCAAGTAAAAATATTTTGAAAATATATTAGTGACTATGAATTTAATCTGTTTCAGTGCACTGACTGGAAATCTGATCTACCCCGAGAATCCTATTTTAATCAAAATTACAAAAAATGAACAAACACAAAAAAATTATCATAAAACTAGAAATCATATATATAAATGAAAAAACTCTATTGTAATCCTGTAGAATACATATTCACAGTAATGAAAAGACTGAAATAAATAAGACAGTGCAATTGAGAACTTTGTAATCAGTTTTAATCAAATGTAGTTCATGTTGTAAAATTTTATGATCAATATAGTCATGAACACATAGGTCTGTATGATTTATACTGTTATAGTTCCATACAAATGAGTTTGATATTTTAAAGATTGATAGTCAAGACTATCTAGAAACAATAATAATAAATATATGGATTACCTAAGGAGAAGAAAAGATCACCATTGAATTACTGCACTTCATAGCAGACAAAAACAGTTTATTTACACAACACAATTTTAAGAAAACAGCTTTTACAAAACATATGTTCACTTATTTTATAGGTTTCATTTGCCACAAGCCATCATTTAAATAGTGATAATTTTCAATTCCAATTCCTTTGTTCACCTTTGCACTGCAACAGATATTTTTTAAAAAGGTATTAGTTGCATCTGAAATCACAATCCAATTTATTTTTAAGTAAACAAATCCAACTAATGAAAACCCTGAAATGTGTTTATTGCTTTGCAAAAAGCTAGGTGCAGATGATTTATTCAATGGCAACAAATACTACAAATGCAATGCTTTAAATGTTTCACAACATAAGAACAGATTGGTGATATAATAACAATAAAGAGCAGGAAAATGCTTTAAGGAAAAAAAAAAAAAAACTGGAAGGATAGGGAAATATTGCATTTCTTGTTTTTGTTCTTTTTTTTATGCTCATCATTCCCAGTCGCCTTCATCTGTGATAAGTGTTATGTCATATTTCCCTATCCTTCATAAGGAATATATCCTTAGGAAGGATAGGGAAATATGACCCAACACTTACCACAGGTGAAGGTGTCTGGGAATGATGAACATAAAAAAGACAAACACAAGAAATGCAATATTTCGGCGGTTAGCCTTATTCTTGCCAGAAGTAAGACACCAGGCGGAGCCAGACGTAGGCACGTTAATGGCCGTCTGGTGAACGGAGGTGCACAGCATGGCCGGCATAAATGGTCGTAGAGGAGAGGGGAAAGCGCAAATACTAAATCAATAATTGATAATGCTGAAGATATATTATCAACATAATTAATGAGTGACAATATAAATATAAATCATATTTTGAAAAACTTTGAGTAGGAAAAATAAAATATAAGGAATACAAATAGTAGTGATAATAAGTACTGTATTTGGTGGGAGCAGGGACGTAGCTACTACGGGGCTAAGCGGTGCAATGCACCGGGGCCCCCAAGCGCAGTTCAGAGGGCCCACAGGCCTTCACGGCAAACTGGCGACCTTTTTTTTTAGCTCTTCCATTGTCTAAGGAAGGGGCCCCTGAGACACAGGGAGCCCCCTCCCTACGAGATCCTCACTGCTCAGGGGTCCCCTACCAGCAACACATAGCAAAAAAAAGGTCGCCCATTTGGCCTGAGGGCCCAAAATAAATTTTTTGTAGCGGGGCCCTTGTTGACCTAGCTACGCCACTGGATGGGAGGGATTTATTGGAGATTAAGGCCTGGAGGATGTTTTGGGTCCAGGATATTTTGATAGGCTAGTTCCCATCTAAGCAGTTCAGTTCTGATCACCCTAACTGAGAAACAGTTGATGAAATTGTATATATATTCTTAATATTGCTCAGTGGTCAATTCCCTGTTAGGGTCAAATTTTAAGACCAACCCTAATCTTCCAAACTGCAAAAATCTTGCTAAATCTCTTCATTAGTTATGCAAAATTATATGTAAAAGAATTTGGTGTTCAGAACAGAATCTGATTTCCTGCTCCAGTATCACAGCCATAGTATCATAAGGCAAACCTCATATCTTAAGTGAGGTACTAATATTTCAATACCCATTACAATCTAATCAGAAACTTCTGAACAATGCCAGAACACACAGAGACAGCCCTGAAACAGATTTATGTAGCGGGATAATGGAAAATCATCTTTTGGTACAATTGTTTCAAACTGTTCATTTCAGATGAGTTCAACTTTTATGTTATTTCACTTTAATATAAAATGAGTTCATATTTCATTTTTCAAATACTATAACTAACATTTAATACTTACATATCTTCTGTTGATAGTGCTGTCAAGCCAATTGCTAGTGCATGTTGTTTCCCTTCTGCCATAACAGCCTAATTTTACAAGTCAAGAAAAATAGGTTTATGTCTGCAAACACTTCACAAGTATATGATCTTAGTAGGGTACAATAACTATGGATTATACAAAGTTTTTAAGATATGACTTCATAAATCAAAAAAGATTAACAATAAAACAAATGGTGAAACAATGATAACCATAAATAATGTCAATAAAGATTACCTTATTAAAAAAAACCTTATGACGGACTGGTAACTGTCATTTTGGAATACAAACTTCGTGAAAAAGAAAGCTGAGGGAACTAATAAATATTAGCAAATAAAAAATATTTGATATAGGTAACTAAATTCATTTAGCTTGCCTTTAGCACCTAAAAAAGTTAGAAGGATCCACTGCTTTTGGAAGCAAGAAACTTAAAATGCTGGAGTCTTACCTTTCTCCAAGATCATCCTTTGGAAGGATAATCAAATTATTAGATCATCGTTTCATCACTGGAAAATTTAAGCCTGTGTGTGATTATTCTGTGAAGGATCAACTGTTGCTTGAACTAAATTAACTCATGTAGTCTCAAAGCCCATTCACACTAGCGGTCTCGTCAGCTCAGGTCAGGTCAGATCAAGTCGTAGTCGATGCCCATTTCATATGAGTTGCTCACAGCAAACGATGCCACTCTCTATGATAAAGTTAATTAAAATCGCACTAGTTTTTGATGAAGAGAATAGGATCAAAAAGACGGCAGTTCAGGATGAATCCAGAGTTCGAAATAGCAAACAGATCAAGAGATAAAAAATTTATTTACTGGCTATGCCGTGCGAGACTAGTAGTGGGAAATATTTTTGATATTTTAGCTTAAACATTTCGAATTTAATTTAGAAATCTTAACTCTGCTCCAATATTAATTGATAACGTAATTTTAACAACATATATTTTGCATAATTGTTTACAGAAGAATAAAATTTCATATCATATAGTGAATCTCAGGATGAACGAGAGTAGCTCTTTTGATACAAAAAATAAATTCACAACAATTTTAAATTCAGAAGCAGAATCTGTACCTTGACAATACGGAAATATGCAATATTATTTGAATTTATATTAAAATTTTGCCAAATTTCTAATAACCAGAAATGACATACTTTTAAAACATTTATTCTTTTATTTATTACTCTTTTTATTGCTTATGAGCAGAAGGTTTTAGATGTTCGTCGCCCAAGTTGATCTGACCTGACCTGACTGTTGCACGTTCACACTTGACCGGTGGCGGCGCGATCTTCAGTTTGACCTGCCTTGCCCTGATCTGAGCGGACCATATAGTAGTGTGAATGTTCCCATTGAATTACGTGTATAGAGATTTTTGACCTGAGCTGACCACTAGTGTGAACAGGTCTTCAAGGACAGGAACACTAAGGATCAGAGCCAGAGCTTGGGAGGGAGGGGGAGAGGGGGGAAGGGGTGCAGGAATGGGCATGCTCTATCTGAATATACCAGTGCCCTACTTAAAAAAAATCAATGATCAATGTAAGTATATAGATATATTTTTAACTGTTACATGTTAATTACTTTGTCATAACTATTTCATTACTACAAATGACACCCAGTATTCTAAGATATTGTAAAACTGTAGCATGTTTATACATAAAAACTATTTCATTGCTACAAGCATCACCTAGAAAATTCTATAATATGCACATTTAGTATTGTTTATAACAATCATACTCATTTATATAATTTCTATAAGGTTTTTTTTGGTCAAAAGTCATTATCTCTCTTCATACCTTACCGAAATCGATAAATTAGGTATATTATTAAATATTAAGATTAGGTAACATTATAAATTAAGAATGAAATTTTCGGAAATTGACCCTTAAAGGACAAAAGTAATAATTATAAGGGTCGCGGGTGTGAAACGGTACAAAGCCACTAAATAGCAGCAGCACACTGTATTAATAAACTGCTTCACTGGCGTCCACAAGGATTGAGTGCATTAACAATATATAGCAGCACCATATATCACAGAATTATCAATAAATTGTGTTTTTTTCACAATAAGTAGCTTTTCTGATATTTTAATCTCTTACCAAAGCATTTCTGTTTTACTGTATAATTCCTATGCTTACTGGCAAAATTTTCTCATGGGCTATGATCACAGCAACATATATCACAGAAGTATGGATATGCTGTGTGCATTTAGTTCAAGTTTTGTATTTCGTTAAGGTCAGAGACAGTTTGTCAAACATATGTTTTACGCATCCAAATGTTTTTTCAAATTGTTTCATAACATGTTTTAAATATTTTGTTATGTACACTAAAAAAATAAACAATTGATAAAAATGTAGTAGTTCATCTATCATTCTATTACGAATCACAAACTTTGTTATTCATCATATTTTTTTCGCGAAATTTTCACACGGGCAATCTTGTAATTCCTTATTACGATAATAGATGGCTTCTGAAATATAATGATTGGAATGCGTCACATACTATGTAACAGGGAATGCCATCATTTCAATTTAGATTGCAAAGGTTATTTTTCTTGGTTGGTTCATGCGGTGATTTATTAAGTTAACAATACAATTCACTCTCTATGCACAATAAATCTGTCAACTGTTCTTCAAGCAAGCAAGATAATTCGATGATAAAGTTGTTGCTTGTTTCTGTGAATGGGCTTTCTTTAGCAAAAAGTGAAGAGTTGAACAGGAAATTAAGCTTGAGGAATCTCATTCCTCGAAACAAATAGAAGCAGAAGATAAAATTGCAACTCCTGTAAGTTCTGAAAAAGTTAATGGAAATTACATAAATTGGAGAACCAATAAAGCAATTATTTTAGACATTTGTGGTGGATGAGTGGAAACATTCTGGCATCACATTCAGCAGGGTGTGGGTTTGAAACCCCTTCCAGTAATTGAAATTAGGGTTTTCCATGGTTTCTCCAAACCGCACCAGGCAGCATGGTTCCTTCAAAAGGCCACAGTTGAGATTCTTCCTGTTCCTGGCTCCAGGCCTTTTCTGCCAATAACAACCCTGAAGTCGACTAGGAGTAAAGCAAAAAAGGGTTCAAGAGATTTGAATTATTGCAATTTTGTGTCAACAAAGATGCAGATTTTTACTATTCGTGTTAGCAATTTTTACACGGAAGCAAAAAGACTTCATACACTTCAGAAACTGGAAAATGTTACTGGTTTAAAAAGCAGTTGTCCAAAATACAAAAAATACTTTTTCTCATATTGAAAGCCATGGCTATGTGATAGAACAAATTACATAGAATACCTACATCTAGCAATGGTGAGACACTGATACAATCAAATGGTTAGAAGAAAACAGGTATTATGTGAATCTACTATAAATGTAATACAATTTCTAGATGTAAACAAATTACGTGGAAGCTATATTTTGTAGGAAGAAAAAGGACAAGAATCATTTCAAAATCAGTTTGAATAAATGGTTATGAAAGATACAAATTTCAAGGAAATTTTTAGTTATATACCACAGAATGCAGAACATAGTTTTTCTGAGATTTAAAATCAAATAATAGTGAAAAGAGTGCTATGTTCCATTGTTAATGGTATTTAAAGAATCTGATGTGCACCATTTTAATCCAATGGATGATGGAGTGAAAGATAAAAATAACTGGGAAAATATTGCAATAGCAATATCTTACATTAAGGTTTGAAGTGTCATTGAGGGATTTGCTTACAGTTATAGCTACTAATTTTTTTTTTTAAACTGCTTTACGTCTCTCAACAACGAGGTCTTTAGAGACGGGAAAGGATGGGGGCAAGGAATGGGAAGCAATTCGGCCATGGCCTTTTTAAGGAAGCATCCCGGCATTTGCCTGGAGTGATTTGGGAAACCATGGAAACCCCAAATCTGGATGCCCGGACGGGGATTCAAATCGCCGTCCTCCAGAATGTGAGGCCAGAACGCTATCCGTTACACCACCACACTCGTTTTAATTATTAAAAACCTAAATGCAAGGGAACAATCTTTAGATAACCTCCTCGTGATGTACCCTGGACAACAGACTGCTGATGCAGGACGAATCATAACCTACAGAATAGGCAAAATCTACAAACAAAAGCAGAACAACTAACAAAGAATAAATGTAAATGTTTTAGTAAATTAGCTCCCAACCTACAAAATCAACATCTTAACAGTTCAAGAAACCGACATGACTGAAAAAAGTTTGGAAAGCAGGGACAATATTGCAGTATATAGAATGACAATGAGACTTCCCCCACCTATTGTTATGATTAAATGTTTCTTGAGGTATAGGGAACATTTGCACATAAGCTATGACCATAGAGTTGATGTTGAATTAATGAATTATTGTAGATGATGTTTCCGATACCTTACTGAAGATGCATGAATTGGATATTTGTGGTCACTAAACTACTGATTCAAATCCCCACTACAGTTAAAATGTTTGCATAACAAAAGAAAAGACACAAATGAAATTTTAATTAATATATTCTTTTAAAATATTTGCAGATAACAAATTTTACAGATTCTACCGGACCTCAAAATCACATTTGAAGGTTGCAGATTATTCTTAAAAAAAAAAACACAAATGTGAAAGAATACTTTCACAAATACCCCAAGATTATTATGAAAGTCAAAGAAAAACAATGAATCATTGTTTGGAAAGCCATACTAAATTCTTTCAGTTAATTTTAAAGACATCTTCACTCACCAGATTCTATGTTCCTCTATACTAAAAAATATTCCAAGTTCCCGAGTTACACGTTTAGTAAAATTTCTAATTACAATCACCTACTAACAGATTGAGATCACGACCATCACGAACCGTGTCTGCCTACATACTGCTATCCAGAGACAGATTTAATTAAATATTATAAGTTTCAAAAAGATTCGATTAAAAGTAATGAAAAAATGATTGTGAAACCTTGGTGAAGATAAAGACGGAAGTATGTGCATTTTATTTGAGTAGTCAAATAGTACATCAGAACTTCTGCCAACAGAGAGTTAAACACAGTTTCTACCATAAGTATCTTGGCATCACCTTCGGCATTCCTTAACATTCAAAGAACAGCTTGAAAACATAGAATTTAAGAAACAGAACAACACCATGAATAAGTTAATTGACACTTCATGGGAAGCTGATGTGGCCTCACTACAAACAACTGCCCTCAACAAGGTTTACCCTGTAGCCGAGTACGATACTCCGGTGTGATGACATAGTGCTGATACTAGAAAAATTGATGTTCGTCTGAATGAGCATATAAGAGTCATAACTGACACATTAAAATTCACCCGTCCCCTGGGTACATGTCATTAGCGACATACCACATCAAGAGGTAAAACAATTCCGCCACAGCCTTTTGAAGCAAGTATCCTGCTTTTACCAGGCGTGATCTAGGAAAATCATGGAAAATCCAAATCTGGATGGCTGGATGAGGATTTGAACCTGTGTCCTCCCAAATGCAATGCCAGAGTATTAATGGACTCAACTGCCTAAGAACAGATCACACCAAATGCAACACCATGTTCTGCAAGTGAGGACTTCCTTCCCAGACTTTGGAGCACATCATTAAGGAATACTCTCTATGGAAGTAAGATGGACCACTGCACATCGATTTGTGAATGCTGCCAACATTCTCTCCTAGTTCATATTTTATATATCACATTGGCTATACAGTAAATAAATAGGTTGTCTAAATTCAGGAACTTTTACAGAATTAATGTTAAATATCCTCATAGAAAATACATTGATCTCTTTGATATGCTAAATCAATGCTAGGATGGCACAAGTGTAATGAGAAATAAAATGTTTAGACACTGTGATCAGAAAAAAAGGGACTGAAAAATTCCATATCTACTACTACAGTCATTACTGATAGTTGAATATACACAGACGGAAAAAAAAATCCCAACACCAAGAAAAAATTATTGTAGAGTAATGAAATTTGGACAATGCATTTGTCAAGTTAACATGTTTAATTGATTAAATTTTCAAGATCACAGGTTAATTTAAGCTCAAGAAAATGCATTTCAAATGTGAAATACTGTTAAATTAATAGCCGGTGTAACCTCCAGAATTTTGAATGCAAGCCTGCAAACGTGTGTCATACAGGTTTCGAATGTCACTTTGTGGTATGGAGTTCCATGCTTGTTGTACTTGTGCTGTCAATACTGGGACGGTCAGTGCTGGCTGTGGATGATGCTGGAGTTGTCGTCCAATGATATCCCATACGTGTTCAATTGGAGACAGATCTGGTGATCTCGCAGGCCAAGGTAACATGTCGACACTCTGTAGAGCACGTTGCGAGACAACAGCGGTATGAGGGCGAGCGTTATCCTGTTGATAAACTCCCCCTTGAATGCTGTTCATGAATGGCAGCACTACAGGTTGAATTACCAGACTGACGTACAAATTTGCAGTCAGTGTGTTTGGTATAACCACAAGAGTGCTCCTGCTGTCATAGGAAATTGCTCCCCAGACCATGACTCCAGGTGTAGGTCCAGTGTGTCTAGGCCGCAGACAGTTTGGTTGCAGGCGTTCCCCTGGCCTCCTTCTGACCAACACTCGGCCATCACTGGCACCAAGGCAGAACCTGCTTTCATCAGAAAACACAACAGATCTCCACTCCGTCCTCCAATGAGCTCTGGCTTGACACCACTGGAGTCGCAAACGGCGATGGCTTGTAGTCAGTGGAATGCACGCTACAGGGCGCCTGGCTCGGAGCTGTCCTTGAAGTAACCGATTTCTAACAGTTCGTTGTGTCACTGTGGTACCAACTGCAGCTCGAATTTCTGCCGCAGACGCAGTACGATGCGCCACAGCTGTACGCCGAATACGGCGGTCTTCCCTCTCAGTAGTGCCACGTGGCCTCCCGGAACCCGGTCTTCTTGAGGCAGTACCATCCCTTGACCACTGCACCCAACAATCATGCACAGTGGATACATTCCGGCCAAGTCTTTCTGCAATATCGCGAAAAGAAAATCCACCTTCTCGTAGCCCTATTACACGACCTCGTTCAAACTCGGTGAGCTGTTGATAATGGCTTCTTCGTCTTCTTAAAGGCATTCTTGGCTAACATCAACTCACTATGTCAAATCTCAGCGGTAAATAACGTTCACAAACTTTACAGCGCGTATTTAAAGCAAACCTGATTTGCAAACTCTGAGTAGCGCTACTAGCGCCACACTTATGCGCGAAGCGCGAAATTTGAATCGATGTCATCTTTCAGATGTATAAACACGCCTACCAAATTTCGTTTATCTAACACAAGTCTTTCTTGGTGTTGGGATTTTTTTTTCCGTCTGTGTATGAGAAATGACTTTTATTCATTTTTTTTTTTTAAATCAATACATCACGTTATACTGTACGTCTCCAAGTCATGACATTGTTTCTACACAGGTATACTAGATTTTCGTACTTCGTGTCTTCGTTAATGACTATACAGCCTGAATAAATATTTTAGCATAATGACTCATTTATGACATATCTATCATTAGAATATTATTATGAAGAAGCTTTGAATTAGTATAATATTCCTCCCAGTATACTATGTATTATATAACATTTAGCCTGGATAACAAGCTTACATTATAATTGAAACAACAACTATCAATTTGATATCATAATTTATATAGATACAAATACTGGCCGGACTTGGGATAAGGAATGTAAAGGAATTTGGCCATGGGCTTTAAAGGAACCATCCCAATATTCTTCGGAGTGATTTTGGGAAACCAAAGAAAAACGAAAACTGAATAGCTGGAACAGAATTGGAACCTACATCCTCTAAAGTGCAAGGCCAGAATGTTACCACTCACCTACCACACTCGGTACAACCTACAAAAAGAGCAATACATATGCCAGGCATTACCATTTAGAAGTATTTCTATAGAGTCATTGACAATTTTGAATTAGAAACAATTTCAAGGTGTGGTAGAAACAAATGTTATCAAAATTATTGCATGTAACTTGAATTTAGAGGAGATCAAAGAAAGATAAAAAGAACCATGGCTGGTCCTCCATTTTTTCATACAGAGCTATTAACTAACATTTCTTTGATAGCTTATTTGTTAATAAACAGCCCAAATCTCAAATTCCAAAGTGGAAAAAGTTGTCGTGTGCCAAGCTAGTAAATAAATTAAAAAGGCAACTAACATGAGTTAGTTGGCTTGTGTAAGGCAACAGGAAGTAACTTTAGATGAGAATTTGAAAGAAAATAAACAAATTGTAGCAGTAGAAAAGTAACTATCTTGTAATTATTTGTATAACAGTTTCGTATGCTGAATTGCATTGAAATTGGAGATAGGTTGCGCTGATTATCCTGACCATTTATGGAGTTCATAGTAGAAAATTTAAATTTACTAACAAATTTAAATGTAAAGAATATAAAGATTAACTTATCAAGGAATTACAAACCTTATGTGAACCAGCCAGTATTGAACCAGATGAGATACTTTCAAAAAGAATCGTATCCTAATGATTTAAACAGAAAAAAAGATGAAGTACAAGAGCCTTTCTCTTGTGGAGATATAAATGAATCATTAAGGCTCATTAATATTCATATTAGTTTCAAACATCTTGTTTTTCTTTTTTACTTATGCCTTTACACCTTGTCGAGGTCATTAGAGGCGGGTTGGGACTGAGGACAAGGAATGGAAAGGAATTAAGCCACAGCGTTTCAAAGGAAGCATCTCAGCCTGGAGTGAATTGGGAAAACTATGGAAAACCCAAATCTGGAAGCCCAGACGGGGATTCGAATTGGCGTCCTCCTGAATGCAAGTCCAGAATGTTAACCACTCACCCACCACGCTCGGTCCCAACAGCTTGTAAATGAACGATTTCCATCTGCTCTATAATGCAAATATGCTCCGTCTGAGCTTCTGAATAACTTATATACACTACAAACATCAAAATTATCAGGCTCCTTCCTTTCTCAACATGGATCCCTTAAATTTATGAACGTATTACAAGATTAAAATGACAACAAATTGGACTAACCCCAATCCATCCACACTACATTCTCACATAGGTCTTTTCAAAATACTTCCCACAATTTCAGTAACACTGGATGAAATATGTGGAGCCCAAAGTTGAAGGGATTAGGGTTTCGGATCTGCAGGTGAATGATGGTATTTTTTATTTCCAATAGTCTAAAACTTTTTAACATAATCCATACAGCTGCTGACATGGATCTAGAAATTAAAATCATTGATAGAAGTGGTAGACTAGTAATGTGAGGCTAAGTCTTTGCCCTTATCTTTGGCAAATGAACAGATTTTCACTAAACAATGAAAATTTTAATATGCATTGGGTCTCAATAGGCTACTCATGATTTACATTACTTCCACTAAATACAACCTGGTTTACACTCACTGGTGACTGAACTGTTTGTTAATATTAAGTAACACAGTGTTTATTATAATTATTTTATTTATGGCTTTACATCGGGGTGGGATGCGACCGGGGACAAGGAACAGAAATGAATGCAGCCATGGCCTTTTGAAGCAAGCACTCTGGCATTCGCCTGGAATGGTTTAGGGAAAACATGGAAAACCAAATCTGGATGCCTGGATGGGGATTTGAACTAACAACCACCCAAATGTGAGGCCAGACTATTAACTGTTCAGTCACCACGCTCAGTCACAGTGTTTATATTATTTGACAAAGGACAAAATCATATTTTACACTACAATTTTAATATTATCGCCATACATTAAATGAGAAGTACCCACAGATAGAGCAAAATCAACATCTATTCAAAAGTATCAGATCTTTAATCAGAAGGAATAAAATCACTCTCCTGGAAGCACGAGCATCTAAGCCTTTCAAAGAACTTTCTTAGGTACCATACTATTTCTACCTGTAGTTCCATCATTTTTGGAAGCATTTCAAGAATGTATATGTGGGAAAACAGTATGGATGTTCCTCTCTTAGTAACAAAATTGTACTCGAGTCCCATTCAGAGGAATTGCAAGTCTGAGATATAGTCAAAAAAAATTAAGAAGTTGTGCTAAGGACAGTACCGAGCTGATTGAATAAAAAAATGTTAAACCACAGTGAAGATTGGGCATGTTTGATACTCAAGTGGAAATAAAAATCCGTATGAAATTAACATTTACTTCCTCACAAGCTTTCTGACAATGCTCGTGGAGCAGGAAAAGAAAACAACTTCTGTGTATAAAGATCACATTCTTCTGCCATGACTAAACTATTCACATAGGAGAAATTTTGGATTAAAATTTTTAAGAGAGCTGAAAGAACTAAAGGAAATCATCTGAGAAATTTCTGTAGTAAAAGTTAAGATTATTAAACGAGGGATTTTAGCAAAGTGAAACAGTTGAATCCATAGAACGTTGTTACTATGAAGAATTTGTGGATATAAAATATCAAACAGTCAAAAACTGTAGGAAACAATGTAATGAAATCTTTGTCGTAACTTTTCTCTCTCACTTCAGATCAACACCATAATAAATTAAATAGGTCTTCCTCTTGTATCAATCTTCTTGAGTTCATAGACAAGTGTATAGGCCACTCTCAAATATTTCAGAGTATTTATTAAACAAGAATTTCCAACACATTTTAATTTATTTAATGCAGCATACTGATAAAAAAAAGATAGCATTTAATGAATAAAATCCTCTCTGGTTACAAGTTAAGTGAGTTCATTGATAAAACATGACATTTCGCCTGTCATAACGTCTACCACCATTGTCAAATAACTGCTGTTAGTGGGTAATACAGCCGCTTATACACCGTGCACAGTCCACGCTATGTCATCCTGTTTCCGATAGGCCAATGACCGCTGGCAGGAAACATTGGCTACTAGCAGGAAGCTTTTCTATTGATGGAAGCCGTTAGCTGATGGCAGGTACCATTGATTGGTGGCGCGAGAGAGAGGTGCGTAGTTTTCCAGAAATCTTGCTGCAGTCTCATTTTTTGCAACATTGGGCACCAGGCTTTGCTTAACTGAAATCCAGTATTTCGGTTAAAGAGATCATCCAAGATATGTTATTGATGGACTTACTCGGCTAGTTGCTCGAGAGGATTCTATTCTTATTCTACATCGAGAAAACCTACAGTCATACACAACATTTAATGAAAGTCAAGAATTTTGAATACATTATCATGTATATAAAAGGATACAACAATAGTTCCTTTAGGAACTGGAGTCATTTTCGCACCAGGAGATGTAAGGCCTGGGCACATAATGTTAGCTCCACTGAGAACAAATCGAATTGCTCCTTTATCAACTTGTTCCCAAGGCAGAATAAATGGATCTGGGGGAAAAATCAAGTTATTATTGAGAGTAGAAGGTTGCATGCCCAAATTTGTGTATTAAATTGAAAATCTTTTTTTTAAAAAAACACCTTTACTTACAAAATTTCAATAAGTTATTTTTAAAATGAGTCCATTACTGGTTTTGAAAAACTGTCTTCCAAATGGTGTATTTAAATCAAACACAAAAAAATATTCAGTTGAAAAAATTACAGTGGATCTTAAACTTTGCCGTTTACACTTATCACAAAATTGGAACAAAAAAGGCTTGTAGGAGACAACTTGGCTGCTGCTACTTCAGTTCTTTGTGCGTGCAGTTGTAAAAAAGCTCCAGAGAGGGAATTTTGATGATAAAATGCGTTTTACCATTTACAAGTGGTGTGTAATGCCTCAATGTATAAACACATCAATTAAAACTCTAAAAAAAACTGCTTATTTACACTCCAAACAAGGAAAACGTGACAAAACTTGCTTTGATGGATCCCGACATATTTACTCCTATCTATGAAATCTTCAATCTATTTCAGCAAGACCATTTTGATGTAAGTTTATACTTAATAATTCATCATGGTGAATAAACTTCCTACCTAAACATTTTTTTTCTGTGATTACTTGGACAACATCTATACAATACGCTGAATGATAAATATGGCTCAGAATGTTTAAAGCACCGCACACTGGATTGGGGAGGTACAATGGTCAAGATTGAACCCTGGTTGCGGATTTCTGCAATTGTCAAGGCTAATGCCGGGGATGATCCCCAGTTTCCTGCCTCATAAATCACACATTACATACACAGAAATGAAAAAAATACACTTAGTGCACATAGAACACAGTTATATGTTTTGTTGACAGAGGAAACACATCTGCTTTCCCCATCAAACTATGACAGTCCTGTTAGCCACTAGGTTGACAAAGATGTATGCTTCAAAAACACAATAGCAGACCCAACCTCCGGTTGGAAACTACTAGAAAAGACAGACCGACACAACTCACATAGGAAAGTAGTAATGTTTTCTAAAATATATTAGCAATACTGACTGCTTTAAGAAACAAGGAGGGACTGACACCATTCAATACTAAATGGCAATACATGTGCACCAGAGGTGCCAATTTTTAACTTCTGATGTCAATACAAATGTAATCTCCAGATTCTTGTCCTAACTGCAAGAACAGAGAATTTCTCAATATGTACCACAGATTTTGCATAGGAACTTCATGCCATTTTCAATTTACAAGTGCTTTGTAACTACCATGTCACTAGCAACACCTTAAATGGCATCTCCATCAGATGATGTTTATATGTTTTGTGCAAAATTGTTCAAATGCCCTGTAGAATTTATTACTACTGGTAATATAACTCTCTGCACCACTATCCACCACCAGCTTTCACTGTCACACTGGCTTGAAAATATAACAATCTGCAAAGAATCATTTTTCTGAGGTTTCAGTGGTCTTTTAATGCAATCCATTTCTTACATCTATTTTTCACAAAAATCACAAAATAATTTTTTGTTACCTTTAAGTTTTTAGTACAAACACTATTAAAACTTGGGAACAGATAAAAACAGGGTTTGTTAAAAGCCAAGACAGAAAAGAAAACAAGTAAAAGGTTATGATATGTATGTGTGTATTTTTTTGGATATAACTGCTGAGCTATCAATTAGCATCACACATGGCCTGGAATAGTGTTTTGAGTGAGTCACCACCCCTTTGTTGTTAACTTATCCATCCTGCCTTCAACTCTTGTAAGTGATATGTATACTTTATTTTTCATTATCACCTCATAATTGTTTGCAATTCATTATTAAGCTGTTTTGAATGTACTGAAATTTAGTAATAATGTAATATGTATGAAATATATGGTATTTGTCTAAGATGTGTTTCTCCAATTTAAGCAAGAAACAATACATTATTTACAATGCCATCTTGATAGTGTATCTAAAGTGTTGTCTATTGTGTAGAAATACTGAATTATTTACATCAAATAACATTAGTCTAAAAGAAAGTAGCTCTGTACCACTGCCATTTTAAGGGGCAAGAGTTGTTAACCACGGAAATAAAGCCGTTTTTACATTTGAAAATGTAATGAGTCTTGATATTTCTGTAAGATCTTTTTCAGGTAGTAGGTTCTTTCACTGTCTCAATTTACATATAAAAAATGTATACCAATGCAAAAATTCTAAAATGCTGCAAAGTTTATAAAAAAAAAGTAAAATGAATACAATACATCATTAAATTCTGTCCATCCAAAGTTTAATCAATAACAAAAATTTGTCACTAAGGTAATTAAAACTCTACAAAAAATCTTATAACTAACACGTCAAAAATCTACTACCCATATTTTGTGTTGCATGTACTTAGATGCAAAACTCAACATCTGAAAAAAAGTAAAAATCTTTTAAAATTTCTGACTGTATAAGTTATATATGTCAACAAAACAACTACAAACATTAATGCCAGCATTCCTGTTACCCCTCCCCCGGCCCCTCTTCCCACAACTATTCCACATTTGAGGCATTATACAATTTATTTTTTACAAAATAAGATAAGTTTAGTTTCTTTTTGCGATACCGGACTTTTGAATTCTGTTAACATTGTTGTTGTTTACTGCTCTTTGTACTGGTTTGTTCTATTTACACAAATTTTTCCATAACTTTGATTATTTATTTCATCAGTTTTATGAACATGCTGAAGAGAGACAATTTAAATGCATCTGTGCAGAACAATGCACAAAAGCAGCTGATAAGAAGGCAAAATTGTATGTACAAAGATTGTTATAGTTTCAAATTCTGACAACAGAATACAAGAAAAACAAAGTTTTCAGATATAAGGACCTAAGTCCAGCTGTGGTAGTCAAAAAGATCACCTCAAAATTTTTGATTTAAAAAAATAAATAAATACAAAACTAACTAGCGTGATAATAATACGGTCTGTGGACAGATGGAAGGTGCCACTTCACATTGTTTATTGAGTGTGCCTCATTATTGTGGTTTTTTTACTTATGTTTGTAAAATGAAGACCTTAACAACTATTTAGCAAACAATTAGCAGTAGTAAGTTGGAGGGAACAATGGGCCATGAAACATGATCTCATAGACAAAACAGTGGGAAGTTTTTCTTTGAGTAGGAGCTCATAAAATAGAGGTGGTTAGGAGTTTCAAGTACCTAGGGGAATGGATTGAATGGAACAACCTTGAAGGTAAAACAATGGAAGCGAGAAGGACCAAAATGGAATTAGCCTTCCAGAAGACCAAAACACTTACAATAAGAAAAGCCTCTCTTGGAACACAAAGATAAGACATTAAGCCTGAAGACCTCTATGCAGCAGAGACACTAGTCATGGGGAGGAAAGGACAAATGGAGAAATTGGAAATCAAAGAGAGGAAAATTTTGAGGAAGATCATGGGTCCCAAATTCCAGAATAACAAACAAGTTTTCTACAGAAACGAAGCCCTCTACGCAAAGTCCGAGAGACTCTCGGAAACCATGAGAAAAAAAAAGGTTTGATTTCTATGGACACATATTCCGAATGAATCCTAACAGACTAACAAAAAAAATCTTTGACTTCTTTTATAAAAAAAAGACTAAGCCCAACTGGTTTAAGGAAGTGGAAAAGGATCTGAGAGAACTCCAGATTACCGAAGTGATGTTAAAGAATGGCACAGCCAAGACCGTGACCAAAGACAAAAGTAAGAGGTTCCAAGTTGCCATTAACACCAGAAAACCGATTCAAATATCAGAAGAGGAAAGAAGGAAGAGATCAAATAGAATGAAGAAATACTGGGAGAAGAAGAAAACGCAAGCATCCAAGAAGTGATTGATCTGACGTACCCCAAAGATGGGTGATTCGAGAAAAAAAAACAAAAAAAAACTAGCGTGATAATAATACGGTCTGTGGACAGATGGAAGGTGCCACTTCACATTGTTTATTGAGTGTGCCTCATTATTGTGTTTTTTTTACTTATGTTTGTAAAATGAAGACCTTAACAACTATTTAGCAAACAATTAGCAGTAGTAAGTTGGAGGGAACAATGGGCCATGAAAACATGATCTCATAGACAAAACACTGGGAAGTTTTTCTTTTCTTTCTTTTTTGAAAAAATGGGATTATATTATTCAGAGAGGTGTTATGAACAATGTTACAAGGAAAACATTAATAAGCAGTTCAAAGAGACGAAGAAACCACAACACAGCAAAGTAGCTAGACCTGAAGGAGAAAAACAAGGCATTTAGGTTTTACACTGTTAAGTAATAACAAGATAGTAATTTTTTATAAAAGTACTCTTACTTAGTCATTCATTAAAAGAAACAATCCCAGAAAATAATTGATTTAGTTTAAAATATAAACAAGAGTACTTACATTTGTGTAAAAGGCGTAACGTTGGTATCCATGGACCTTCTCTGTGTCTGAAGAACAGCAGTTCACCTGATGTATTTACCAGAATTTCTATGTGATCATGACTAGAGAGAAGAACATTCACCAGTTACAAAAAATAAAGTCCCATAGAAGTATTAATGTATGTAGTGTATGCATCACATATGAAGCCTTCAAATGATGAGATAAAAAAATTTTCATCCTATAAAATCAATTATTCATAAGACATATATTTCACAAAGTTTACAACACTTTGCAACTTCACAAAACATGTGCAGCAAGCTACATACAAATATTCCACTGATAAGCTTCTCAAAGGTATCAAGAAGAGTTGCAAAAGGCTACATACAGTTTCAAACAAAGAAACATCAAATGTAAGGACTAATTGTGCTTGCATTCAGCACAACTGTGTGGCAAGAAAAGGGCATGGAAGGAGAGGTGAATACTGAAAGCTGCTGATAGCAAAGACTGGAAAATGGGAAAGATAGGTAGAAGATCATACTAATTAATAAGAATGTATGTTAGTATTATTCCAAGCAATAGGATCTGCATTATCTCAGACAGCATTTCGAAAAAGAGACATGGTAGAACATAATTTACAAATGACTTTCGAGGATTTGTTTCTTCTGGACCACGCATATTTTGCAACTTATAGGAGTAAATAAAACACTTCAGGTAGGTATTATCCCTAAACCAACATTTGTTGTAATGTAATCTTCATGGGAGTTCAGCCAGATGGTGTTGTATTAACACAATGTTTCGACAGCTGGATCTACTGTCTTCATCAAGTGTCATACAGCTTTAGATGTTGCTAGCTGGATGTCACAGCCTCGACTGACTTAGCAGAAGTCATTAATTTGACAAATATCAGCTTGGCGAAAAGTAATCCCTGTCCACTGATGCTTGCGGAACTGACCAATCTGTACACAGCAGAAAACTTGGCGAAGAGCAGACCCCATCTGCTGGCAGTTGCTGGGCTGCCCAATCAGCATGCAGCAGAACTGGAATGCGTGATCCACAAACCGAAGACAATCTGAAGGCAGCACAGCCAGCTATCGAAACACTGTGCTTATACGAAGCCATCCAGCTGAATTCCCGTGAAGATTACATTGCATCAGTACACCAGGAAAGTCTCCACTCATACATTTGTTGTATTTTTACATGCAAGTGGCATTTCACAGTTAAACTGCTGTATCATATTTTGATCTTTATAATTTAATTTTTGGCAACTTTTCTGTAAAATATGAGACAAGAAAATGAAGAACACACAACATCCAAGTAATAGACTCAAATCTCAGGAGTTTAGAACATTTTTTTTTTACAGGTGGAAAAAAATCATGCAATCATATATATAAACACTACCAAAGATTAACCATCTTTCATCCTGGAAAACAGGCTGCCATATGATTTATCTTAGCATGAAATTCAATATGTCAACTATGCACAGAGAAACTTTAAATGTTTACTATTGAATTCCTACCTTTCAAGGGCCTTAATTTGCATCTGAAAAGCAGTTTTTACCCAACAATGAAGACTTAGAAACACATGGAATAAAATACTATCAACAGCTATTACTATCTATTTCTTGTATAAAGATATGTATGCATCTAATCACATTTCAAATGATTTTATGGTAATAGCGCAAATCACTGGGACTCATCAAGGAATTGCAGTTTTCGTTTGAAAACTGTTGCACATGTTCGTTGGATGATATTACTTAATATATGTTGCTCTTAGAGCTGTAAAATATATCCATCCTCACAAATTTCACTCGAAAAGTGTCATAACGTATGGTGGTGAGTGACTGGGAGAAAGCATATAGCCATGCATAATGATAACGCTATTGTTCCTTTGACTATATTATTGGGTAATATCTAGATCGCGATACCGCTGCAACCACTTACTGCCTCACAATGTAAACACTTCCCAATGGAGAGAGTATGACGTCACTGTGTTTCCGTGTGTGACGTGTTCAGTTTTCGATCGATTTGAGAATACACATTAGACCATTGAACATAACCAATAGTAATAATAATAATAATAATAAATACGCATTGAAAAAGTTAAAGAACATTATTACTTGCACAATTAATAATATTATTAAAATATGTACAACATTCCAAACTGATAATAACGATATCGTTCATTAGCATTAACTTTATTAGTCACAATTCCATTGATTTGTATTTGATTCCGTTCTTCTATATTTCCTCGCGTGGCTGAAATTGCTATTAAAATCATTCATATGAAATAAATATTGTCAATAACCGTTTGCGTTTAGTTTGAAACGCAGCCTGAACCATAGTAGCAGTGATAGATACGATTTGGAAATTGGTTTTCAGCAATATCAGTGTGCGACAGTTACGTTTCACTATGGTCCTGGCTGCATTAAGATGTAAACAGCGATAGATATGACATCCACAATAAGGTGTTCGATAGTTACGTTTCAATGTAGTCCAGGCTGCATCAAAACCTCATCGCAAATGAATTTATTCCTGTACTTCTGGGGCAAAATTAACGATTTCTCGATATGAGACGTATTAGTGATGGACTACTTTCCATGGAAGGACCCGTTAGTGACTTTTAAAGCTGTGGATGGAACGTATACGTCAGATTCAGCAAGGTAGTGATGTCATACTCTCTCCATCCAGCAATGTTTACATCGCGAGGCGGTAAGTGATTTCAGCGGTATCGCAATCTAGATATTACCCATATTATTTATTAATTTGTTTCTATTACACCCATGAAGATAGTGTATAACGCACAAACTTCACGCAAAATAATAATAATAATAAAACTGCTCTAACAGTATACACTAAGCGAAGAGAGGACGTCATCTGTTATCATATGTGACTTCCAGCGATAATAATATTACGTGCAACTAAATGCATCAACGACCAACAACGATGAAAACCAAACCAACTTTATTATAAAAACAAAATTTATAGTCCATTAAGCTACAAAAGGAAGCGTCTATGTCCATTTTGGTCCAGGCTGCATTCCAACCTATCCACAGATGCCGCTAATGATTCTGCTTGAAAATCATGATAACTTAAATGTTTAATAAATCCAAATTTCCAGCGATTTATGCTTTAACAACCAAATGCCACTTTGGTACAGGCTGCATTTCAACTACAAAAACTAAATTCGTTTGACCTAATGCTGAAACAAGCACATTGCCACATTTTCAATCTAAACATAAGCTAAATTAATATTGCCGCAACCTATTTTGATAAATGCAGTAGAATATTAACATCTTGGGCATAACATGCAGATATGTTTCTTGACGATGTACTACCCATTACCGTTGGACATGTTGTATGTGTACGTAAATGGGGCAACCAACGTTTGCTTACGGTTCAGAGATTTTTTTTTTTTTTTTGTTGTGTAATTTTTCCATATTTATACTTTTATAGCAACTTAGCTACGCTCGGTCACAATAATTTAAAGCTGTACAATATCAACATAAACTAATAGTGCTGAAGGTGGACAGATGCAGGCAGCAGCTGGTAAGCGGCCGCAGATGTCTGATAACACAACCAGATGTTCAGTTTTAGTCACAAAAATTGACTGTACGTGAACGTGACGTCATGATGACGACATGTTAACAGTCGCGATGCAGCGGTATTGCCTGTTAGATAAAACCCGATGCTTCTCCCAGTCACTCGCGGTATAGCGTTACAGCACTTTTCGAGTGAAGTTTGTGAGGTATCTATACATTTTACACCTCTAAGAGCAACATATATTAAATAGTATCACAAAATGAACATGTGCAACAGTTTTCAGAACAAAACGAGGGTTTTATCTAACAGGCAATACCGCTCGCTTCGCGCTGTTAACGTGTTCGTCATAGTGACGTCACGTTCACGTACAGTCAATTTTTGTGTGTATTGTGCCCTCGCTACGCTCGGTCACATAATTTAAAACTGTACAATATCAACATAAACTGATATCCCGAAGGTGGATCAGATGCAGGCGGCCGCTGGTAAGCGGCCGCAGATGTCCGATAACACAACCAGATGTCCAGTGTTTGATGTGTTATCGGACGTCTACGGCCGCTTACCAGCGGCCGAATAGTCACAAAAATTGACTGTACGTGAACGTGACGTCACTATGACGACACGTTAACAGTCGCGAAGCAGCGGTATTGCCTGTTAGATAATACCCCAAAACGAGAATTCTTTGATGAGTCCCAGTGATTGCACTGTTGCAGATTTTACTTCATTTCTACATACTGGAAGCTTACTTTCTACACGTGTGTACCAAATTTCAGAACATAGGACAATTTTTGTAGGTACCGACATATTGATGTGGAACCCTGAAACCTATAGACAATTTATTGTCATGGTTCTCTATTCCCTCTCACATGCTAAATCTTTCACCACTATTTATCCAGGACTCATCACCAATATATCCCTATTACATGTCCACTATTCTCTTCACTAACCTTCTATCTTGCAATGAGTCCCTACTATTATATCATTTCATTTACCGGATACATCATATACTCCTGTAAACTCTCAGGCAGTGATCTAAAATGGCAGCGGTAAAATAAGAACGAGGTAAGAAGGAATTGTGTTATTTGTTTGAAATTTACCACAAACCTTCCTCTGGTTATACCTGCCAAGAAAAAATGTACATCAAAGTAAAATTAAATGTACCTAGGCCTAGATGTGATGCCAAATGAAAGTTATGATACAATACATCATTAACAGTACAGAACACCATTATCCACACCAATTGTAATGCAGCCTGGTTCAGTGTGAAAAATATGCGCTTTGTTGCAGAAAAAATGCATTACATTCGTTATAATGCTGTAACAGTATATTTGGATTACATCAAGAAACAATAGATTCTTTGCTGGAGAGTGTAGATGGTATCTTCGCATGTAATTTGGTTAGAAATGGCAGTCTATACTATTAATGCTGTACCGTATAGTAACTTTAATGTGCATCACTTCTACGGTAAGTTTCATTTTGCTTTAATGTACACTTTTTCTCAAAAGGTAAAGCCAGAGGAACAGGTCACAATTTCCAAGAGAACAGCACAATTCCTTATTACCTCTTTCTTATTTTACAGTCACCGATAAAATATACAAGTATTGCATTACTTCTAACCAATTTTACCAAATTAAAATATTTTCGTAACTGAACACGCCTCACTAATTTTGTTGATTAATGTGCAATATTAAGATTGGTATGTTGTGAAATTAAAAAATTCCCCATCAATGTGGATTACACCAAAGGAAATTGTCAAGTGCATATTTTTCAACTGTGAAATTTTAGAGATGTGTGTTTTACTAATTTTAAATAAAATACCATTATAATGTAAAATTAAATAGAAATGATAAAGCTTTACGATCATTAATTAATTTCCCGAGGAGATCATGCGCTGGTAGCTTTTTCCCCCCAACATGCAACTGACAATTTCATCTGACCACGAAATAAAATATTTTATAATGTCGTCGCAAATCTATTGCATAACGGAAAAAAACAATTATCGGACTGGAAACCAATAATTTCATAATCAGTGATGACTGTGCTCTTTAACAGAAACTTGAACTGCACTGGACGCACCATTTAACAATCCTGTAAGTATCCTTTTTCGGAAGAACTGTGTCAACATAGTTTTCCAAATATGGATATTGTTCAACTAATTTGGTCCTTATTCCCTTCTGAACAGAAGATTTAAGTTGCTGCACACCGGTCACGCTTTCCTTCTCTTCGAACCTGCAAAATGATATTTTGCTAACTTCAGGGGTCTACAGAACACCAATCTTACTGACAAGTAGCTTAAATTTAAACAACTTTACTCATTCGATACAAATTAAGTCTCACTTTTTAAACATATCAAATTTTAACCCCCTTTATGACAAATAAACAACACAATCTTTTTAATTGGTATCACACCACTGCAAACAAACGATTACTCTTCTCAAATTCACAAGTGGTCATACACAGGGTGTTCAACATTGTTCTAAATAAATATTTCTCTTACTTGAATGTCTTTTATTTTTAATATACGACACACACTTGAATCTATCCGCTTATAAATAATTTTTTAAAATATTATATAAGATTCAAAAGGAAGTATTTTCGTAAGGAACTGAATACAAACAACAAAGATTTGTCAAATATGTTATAAAACAGTTGGCACTATCGTTGAGAACAGAAGAATGTTGCGGTAACAAAACCCCTCTTGAAGAATTGGAATACATCTGTATCTATTAAGCACGTGGTAAGTGTTTGCAGAGTTGACGTTTCTGTTGTATTCGACGTGTCTGTTTCCAAACATTTATGTAATAATGTCGGACGTTACAGAAGTTATTTTGTCAAGTGATGGTTCAGGGCAAATGTGGAATGCTTCTATGTGGGATCCTAGCAATGGAACATCATTAATGTCTTATAAAGGTGGTTGTGTATCAGCACCCCATTCTCTGTGCCTTTTGGGTAACGATTATTTACTGGCTGCCGAACATACGAAGCCCATGTTACATGCATGGCTCCTAAATAGCCAGGAACCTGTCAATTTCGGGGCGGGGCGGATGTTATGTGCAGGATGTGTAACAGCCTTAGCTGTATCTCCTAGTGGACATTATTGTGTTGCCGGCATCGCAGAAAGACTTTACATTTGGCAGCTTTCATCTGGACGACTTCGTGCTGTGGCAAGTCGTCATTTTCAAGATATTACCTGTGTGAAGTTCACTGATGATGGATCGCACATAGTGTCTGGTGGAGAAGATTGCAGAGTCATAGTGTGGTCTCTTGCCTATTTGATTTCACAATTTGCGAGTGAAATTTTTTCTGTGCCTGGTGAAGCTGATCCACGTTACACGTTTTTCGACCACAGCTTGCCAGTTAAAGACATATTTGTTGGTCCTGGAGGAATAAGAGCCATGCTTGTGTCAGTGTCACTTGACCGAACTTGCAAAATTTATGACCTTGCATCAGGCAAGATGTTACTTTCTTTAATTTTTGATTCTCCTTTAACAGCTGTGACTGTTGACCATACAGATACTCTTGTGTTTGTTGGAACAAGTGGTGGAGGTATCCATGAATTTGAGTTACGAAATCCACCTCGGGAAGTGCAACATGTTGTGGACACAAATAAAACAACAAAGAAATTCATTGGACATGAAAAAGCAATAACTTGCCTTTCAACTTCTCTGGACAGCCAGACTGTACTTTCAGGTTCAGCTGACGCAAAGGTTATTATATGGGATATACCAAGTGGTCAGTGCAAGCGTGTTTTACAGCATAAAGGACCTGTTTATAATGCATTTTTTACTGTTGCTCCTAAGCATGTTTTTTCTGAAGACTGGAAACCAAGTGTTGTTTTAAAAGGTTTTTGTAAGAATATTGAAGGCGAATTAAATTCGTTTGAAGTAATGACTACAGTTGATTTAGATGAATCGGTTGTTAGTGCTGGTAACTTGGAACATACAGATTTTGAAAGTGATTCAGGTTTGAAAGTTGAGGTTGCTTCACTGAAGAAAATAAATACTAATTTGTACAATTTTGCTGTAAACAATATCCTAAAACCTTTTGAGGACAAAAATCTGTCTAATCTAGTGAATGAGTCAGTAGAAAAAGTTCCAGACAAGGCAGTTTCCAAGAGAAAGAAAAGGAAATCAAAATAAACATGACAGAAAACATTTTTCCACAAAAAGTTTTGCTTATTTTTGAAAACTTGCTGAAGCAGTTTTCAAATTCATAACTTAGTTTTCACTGGCTAATGAAAATAGTTATGCAGTTGTTTTATAATTTATCAGATTTTTCTATCCTTTTAGTGTACTGTCTTTAGGACTTATAATAAAACTGTAACAATGATGATGCCTTTCAATATATTTTCAATTTTTATTTGTATTTATTGGTCCCTAAGCATTATATATAGTACAGAGTATGCACAAACAAAACATAATTACAAACATTTAAAGAACACATTAATTACACAGTTATTCATCCTCTTCCTCAATGATAATCCCTGTAACTGAAGACTAACATTTGATTTGCAAACCCTCATAAGTGCTATAGAAATAGTAAACATCTGTGTTAAATTTATTACTCTCATGGGTTTGATTCTTTAGATTATTAAATATCCTGATTTTCATATGAGGTGATCCTTTCTGCCAGAAGGTAATATTTGTTGTATATACGTAACAGTGCCGGTATATTTATATTTTTTTGAATGTGACCATTTTTAGTAGTACAGATATGCACAGCAGTGGTTATTTGTGCATCTGGCAAGAGCGCAATCACTGGGACTCATCAAGGAACTGTCGTTTTGGTCTGAAAACTGTTACACACGTTCCTTGGGTGATATTATTTAATATATGTTGCTCTTAGGGCTGTAAAACTTATTCATACCTTACAAACTTAACTCAAAAAGTGACGTTACGTTATACGGCGTGTGACTGGGAGACATACAGTAACGACGTATAACAATCATGCAGACATTCTTGGAACGATATTATTTAAGAATATGTTGCTATCACAGCCATTAAAAATGTATTCATGGAAGAATTTGCACACGCATAAAAAAAAAAAAATGGTCACAATTTTCAATCGTAAGCAAACGATAGATGCCATAATTACGTACACACATGCCACAATTTATGAAAGTAGGTTGCGGTAATATTAACGTAAGTTGTGTTTATGAAGAAAGAGCGGCAGTATTTGTGTTTTAACATAGGGTTGAAGGAATTTAATATTTATAAATGTTTTTAATCTAAGATTGAAATGCAGCTTGTACCAGAATGGCAAATAGTTTTTGTTTCTAAAACAAAACTCTGTTGAATTTGTTAAAGATGAATTTAATTTTTCTTTATTTTCAAGCAGCATTAGCGGTGGTTTTGGATATGTTGAAAGACAAGCGGATCCAAAAATTGAAATTTATTTAAAAATTTTGAGCTACCATGATTTTCGAGCAGAATTATTAGCAGCGCTTGTGGATAGGTTCAATGCAGCCTGGACCATAATGTTCATAGAAGCTGCCCGTTGTAGCTTAATGATTTTTTTTTTTTTTTTTTTAAAATTGAATTACCGGTCCGCCTGAACAGAGGTGAAGCAGGAACGTTTGCGTTATCATTATACATCGCCGTATGCCTTTTCCCAGTCACGTACGGCACTTTTCGAGTCAATTTTCTGTGAATTGATATATTTTACAGCTCCAAGAGCAACATATATTAAATAATATCACCCAACTAATGTGTACAACAGTTTTCAGGACTAAACTAGTATTCCTTGATGAGTCCCAGTGTCTGGGCTATTACCGTGCATCTTGTTAAATAAAAGTTTACGCAAGGATCTACTGTGTACTGGTTGCATTTTCACTATTTATTATTATATTAAAATGTATTATATTATTTTATTTGGGATTGTTAGTGATCACGATTCCATAAGGAATTGACATCATAATACTGCAGTAGTCAAATACAATAATACTTTTTAAGTACATTTTGTGGTGTCATCCTGGTCTGGGGTGTATTACAACCTAATTTATGCTTGAAAATAATGGTCCAGGCTGCGTTACTGCTTGAAAATGTGATTGACTACAGCAGTATAACATCAGTGATAATTATTTTTAATTAGGTTTTTCTTTACTCTTTCATTAATATGGTGTTCTCTGTAAACTTAATACACTTGCAGAAATTACTCATTTCTTCTAAATCATTTATATACACCAAGAATAATACAGGCCCAAGAATTGATCCTTGAGGCTATTGGGACTGTTGCTGCTTATTATTTTAATGTGATTGTGTTCATGGTTCACTGTCAAAATTTAGATGGTTTGCATATGACATAATCTTCTAGCTATAAAGGAGCAATTCTTGTATATAAAGATATATTTTGGGTCTCGGAAATGACTCTTAACGATTTGGATGAAATTTCATATTTAGATAAAATTTTGCTTTTTAAGTTTATCTAAATAGTTGTCTTCCCTGCAAAAACCCAATTTTACAAAATACGAACAATTTTTGCTCCTGGTATCTCGAAAACAGTTCTAACGCCATCTCATAGACGATTCAGGTACCCGGGAGCCCACTAATATTTTCGCTTTGGTTTCAAGGCACTCATATTTTTAAACGAACCTTTCTTGCATACATTTCTTTGGAGGAATACTTGCACGTTTCCTTTTTAAATATTTTACAGTTAGATTTTTAAAAATTGGCTTTGTCTGAAGTGATACTTTACTTTATAAAACCTCTTTGAAAGTAATATTGACTGTGTATCAAACATCAATATTACTGAATTGTAAAAAGTAGTTATCTTTAAATACTACCAGTTTAATTTGAAACATTTTAAAAGTAGATATTTAAAAAATAGATGTTGGCTTTGTCAAATGCTATTTTTTCCAACTTAAAAAAAAAAAAATTCTAACACCACGTTGTGTCTACTGTTTTACCTTTGGTTGTTATAAACAACTGAGCTTCGAAATGCATAAGAAGAATTGTGTACTAGTTGATCTATGTAAAACATCCAAAAAGGAGATATTTAAAATTGGCTTTGTCAGAAGTGATTCTTTACTCTACATAACTTCTTTGAAAAAAATATTAGCTGTATTATGTAATAATCATTTACTATTTGACCGCATGTGTATTTAACACAAATATCAATATTACTGAATTGTAAAAAGTGGTCATTAGGGTGCTGTGCAAAGTACGGCCAGTAGAAAAAATTGTTATTTCGGGATGAAAATGTGATTAACTTAGTCCTTAGGCATTAGTATTCAAGAAAAGTCTATGCGAAGTCGACAAGTCACCGGTGGCTCGAGATGTCTATTGCCGCTAAGTCAGCAGTGTGCCTAATCTTGTGTTTAGATTGAATGGCAGCCTGGATCAGATTGATTACTAACGTTCCATGATGCTTAAAGGATTCTGAGTAAAGAAAACAGCTGCCACACTAAATTCTGGCTGTAAAAATGTCAGATGTCTATTGATTCATAGGCAGTAATGTGCGTAATTGTATGTTTCGGCGCTAATTACAACATTGTTATATATTTTACGACTTTCTGGTGCACTTTTCCTTAGTGTCTAGGAAGCAGCTAGCCATATTTTCAACACAAATTAACAGTTTTTTTTCTACTAGCTGTACTTTGGACAGTAACTGGTTATCATTAAATACTACCAGTTTAATGTAAAACATTTTATGTAAGTAGGAAAGACATATAATGAATGTATAACAAATATTGAGCGGTCTGACTGCTCAAATGTAATTAGTGGTGAAAATTCCAGCTACGATCCTGTGTTCAAATCCCGGTGGGGGCAAGAATTTTTAAGATTTGTATTTGATTATATGAACTACACTGGGGCGTTCTGTGGTTCGGAATGAATGCTGTAGGTCCCGGAGGAAAGGAACTGGCCGTCCTACCTCTGATACAATTGTTTTGTATCCTCCTACTGCAGGATCCAGCTAACCTTCAGGCTAGGTTTTTATACTGTCTATATATTTAATCTGTCTAATCTAATACTTGTAAATAGATAAAATTAATTTCTCACAAACTTCTCTAAGGATTTTGATGAAATCTTGCATACTGAACAGAAATCGAAAGATGCCGAGTGAAGATTGGTCACTCAGGTACTGGTATATCATAGGATCAAAATGGCTGCATGGTGACCTGGATAGAATATCTACATGGGTAGATCAGCATGGAATGAAGATAAATGCTAAGAAGAGAGATTTTATTAGGTACACAAAAAAGGATCTAAAGGTAGTTTATGATTATAGGGTGGAATCATAATTGCTTGTGGAAGACTTGGAATGTAAATATCTTTGCATTACATTTTATAATAAACTCAACTGAGCAGGAAGTAAAAAAAAAAAAAAATCCTTTATTTATTGGTGAAGGTGATGAAAGGATGTACCAGAAGAGTTTGGGGATTGTTACAAAACTTTGGTCGTACTGTTGGTTGAATTTGGTGGTGCAGCGTGGGACCCACATTGTAGGCATCAAATAGAGGTGTTGGAGGACGTGCAAAAAAGAGCAGCTAGATTTGAGTGTGGAAATTTTTGGCACGACCCAGTCAGTAACTGATATGGTAAAGGAGCAAGATTGTCAATCACTGGAAGACAGGAGGAAGGTGAAGAGAGTACTGGGAAAGTGGAAGGCATATTGTGACATTATCACTAACTCCCCAAGCCATTTTTATTATTATTTTTTATGAATATTGTTATGAGCATGTTATTAGGCTTAAGTTCTGTATTAAAAGTTAGTTACTTAATTTGTATTTAATGTAGGGTTTCCACAGTTTGTAGTTTGTGTAGAAATCATGGGTAGCTTAGTGCTTTTATATTAGTATAAATCCGTGACCCTGACGAGCCATCTGTTAGACAGCAGTTGTTCATTTGGTCTGCTGTTTTTTTTTTATAAAGGCTCAGGGGTTGGGACGGAGGGGAGTGTGTGTCTGTGTGGTGTGGATAGCAGACCGCTGTGACCTGCCAGAGCAGGCAGTCTCGCTGTACACAAGCCGAGGCAGCTTGTATGTTAATGTAATAGTGGTGTTAAAAATAAAAGCAACATTATATTCAGCAGAACGTTAATTTTATTTACATAGTATAAAATTACTACAATTCCGAGCTGATGGCTTACATGTGTAAAAAGAGGTGAATGTGGGCTGACCTCAAGAATACACGCCAGCAGTAGCTCGTAATATGCTGGTTATGGGGTTGGAAGAATATTGGTTGAAGAATTAGGAATAGTGCACGACTACAAGCTAACCCTATTTCATTCATAAGTGAGTGAAAAAGTTTCTTTATATTTTTGCAGACTGGATGCACACAGTTTACACTGCTATTTGTCTTAAAACTATATTCAATGATATGTTTCCTATTGTGCAGATATGACTTTAGCTAATCTTAGTTAAACCTTAATTAATTGTTGTTTGCTTTTCAGGAACTCTACATTGCCAGTGTATTTATTATTATTATTTTGGTTATGAAACCTAGACTAATTCCAAACATGAACTACTATTTTTAGTTTACGATACATATTGAATGCTCGTCAGAGTGGCTGCACACCTTAGTGCTATTACACTACATCGGGAGGTAAAACGGATCTACGCTAAAATTCTAGGCTTTGTGCACCGGCAATTCTGATTGTGATTTTTTGCAATCACTTAGATGAACAGTAGTATGGTCCCCAATCTATGCCTCATAAACTCTACATTTCATTAAAAAAAAAAAAGAGAGGCTTATGTGGAATACAGGTTATATATTATACATACAGATGGTAATACATCCACTCCCCCATCAAAATTTGACAGACTAGTAAGCTGGTAGTAGGTGGAACCTTGCTTCCAGAATAAGCATAGCCTCTGGAAGAGGCTGTGCCAGACAACATGCAAAGGAGGGAATGTTCAAAATGATGGTGGTTATATACCGAGTACCTTATTTTTATTTGATATAGATGTATAATAATATTGAGTTTCAGAATATCACTAGAAATGTATGTGTTCTTCAAGATATACATACATACATCTGAATTGTTCTTACAAAACATTCATTCTTTTTTTGTTATCATTCAGGATTTTATCCTCCTATATTGCAAGAAATGAAGGTGTGTTATTTGTTTTAAGAACTATCACTAGCAAATCCCATCTACTTTCTGGAAACATTTTGCTGTGTTGTAACAGACCTTATGGTTTGAACCTTCGTGCATTTTACGAGGACCATACATACTTCACACTTATGGGCTCACATTTATATCGGCTACCAAAACAGAAATTTGTATCTCTTCTAGCACTTTAGAGAAGGCATAAAATTAATAAAGTACTCGTTTGTAAATTCTATATTCAATCTTATTTGTCCTATTACATTGCTTCCTTGGCAATTCTGTTAAATTATATTTATCAACCTCATATGGGATACATTACGCCTGAATTTTCCATAAAATAATCATATTTTCCCATGAAAGGGGTGCTGTTTCCTTTCAGGCTGGCAAAGTATTGAAGCTCCATTTCCAAACAATAGACCCTACAACTTCCTGCTAAAGATTCTGACAGTTGATACTGAAATTCACCATGGTAGCCAACCTCATACATAAAAATACACTGCGTTATAATAGTGACCAATTACTACTCTATGTTAGTGTATTTGGTCAAGAGATCGTATCGACCTACCCTCCTTCTAGCAATATTATACAATTTTTATTTTACTTAAGATGATAAATAGAAGGAAAATGGTTTTAGGTAATGACAATATGGAAGGATAGGTAAAGTGCTATCAGAGATAAAGGCAGGAAGGCAGCAACAAACAAAATATTATGCAGAAATTTCACAATATTTTGGCATGATATTTTAATCTACCTGATTAAAATAAGAGTTAATGAGTATCAGAAGAATGTGAAATGTGTTATTCTTTTATGTGCATCACTACCTTCATCCCTAATAAGTAATGAATTTACTTTCCCCAGAGTTCCTTATTTCTATTTCACTTAATTTGAAGCAGTAATGTAAAACAAGAAGCATAGCTTTTAAATCTATTGTGCCAACTCGTACAAAGAAGAAAGTAATACTCTCAAAATAGCTTCTTTTTTAATTTTTACTTCCTGTTGTAATTGTTAATAATTAATTAATTGAAATACATATTATGCCTTGGAGGCAACTTTCCTTCATACTTATGGTTTGTGCAAGTTCTTAAATTCTTTAGTCTTAGGTGTAATGTTTATTGCCTTTGTAGGTAACTTATTGAAGTTCCTGGCTTGTCTATATACAAAGGAAATTTTCCTTACTTTCTTATGTTTGATATCAAGTTTTAATTTATGATTAAGGCCTTTTCTTCCCTGCCACATGCTGCTCTTGAATCTGCCTCGTCACTAGCTTATGCCTTACAGGCTTACCATTCTCTTCACATGCCTTCTATAAATGTTAGTGGTTTATTTAAATCTGTTTGGTCTGTTGTGTGAAATAGTAAACAACTACTTGCTTGGTGGATGAGCAGTAATGCTCTGGCATCGCAGTCGGGAGGAAACAGATACGAATCCAGCCATCCAGATTTTGGCTTTCTATGGTTTTACAAAATCACCCCATGTGAATGCTGAGACAGTTCCTTCAAAAGGGCATGGCTGAATTCCTTCCTGTACCTTGCCCCAGTGTTTCCCCACCTCTAATGACTTCTGCGTCATTAAGCCATATAGCTGTCAAAAAAAAGTAAATTCTTCAAAAAAAAAAAAAAGTGAGACTTAAACCTCGGAGACAGCTGCGTGATCATAACGCTTGAGACAGCTATGTGATTATATGTGGTGATAACAGCATCTAAAAAGCTGAAGTTTAAGAAGTAACGATGTTGTTAGCATGAAAATAAAGAAAATTGAAACTTGTGTATGTTTGTCATCAACATTCTGCACAAACCTGAGCTGATATCACATCATGCACAAATAGAAAAGAGCAAAAAAATTACGAACCTGTTTTGTGAAAGTGAATTGTAACACATTACAGGACATGGAATGCACAGAAACTGTTTGAGGAATATGGTATTCGCTTGATATTTCACTACATCAAAACCAAAAATGAAAAGCCTTAAAATTTGAAATGAAAGCGCTATCAGAAGTGTGTCAAATGTGTATGTAGAACACAAGAATTCTGTTCTGATCATTACAGAACTGTCTGTTACAACAGTGGTTGAAGCACCAGTATCAATCTACCCCTAGGATCAGTCTATTAAGAATTCTGCAGTTGGTACTGGAATCTAAGTGAAGATGATAAGAAGAGAACAACTTGTCTGAGAGATACTTCCACCATAAAGGTGAGGATTTTTGATAGTCGTGGAGAAAAATAAAATATTCATTATCTTGCCTCGAGTTGTACAACAGATTGATGGGAGCAGGATGTAATGAGCTCTTAATGGTTCTGTATCAAAAAGTATGCGGTGAAACAATCTGAGTGAATTTGAAGTACTGTTAAATATTAGTGAAAAGGAGCAGAAAAGTAGTTCGAAGACAACTGTATGGTTGTAAGCAATGAAAAAACTGTTTGGATTAGTTTCAGTCATATAATGAACAAAAATAACTCTAATAATTTGATGAATATAGGCAATTCCTATATCAAATACACACCTCCTACAAAAAAATTTAAAGATATTTATTTGAAGGAGCATTTCAGATCAGGTTAACATGATGAATAATTTAGTAGGAGATTAGGTAAATTTTGTTATATTTTTAGAGTGTGTGAAGATTGTTGCATTTTGGAAACAATGTTTTGTCTTTTTACGCATTTGCTCATAGCTTATGGAAATAGGGTGTAACTTTGAGGAGGAATTCAGCGCTTGCAAAACAGGCATTCAAACTTAAAAAGTAATAAGAATTATGAAAAATATAACAAAGAGACAATCGTGAAGTGGATTTATTTAAAGAGTTAAGAATATTGATTTTGCCATCTACAAATTTATTTGAATATATTCACTTCCTTAAATCGCATCAGAAATATGCAACATTAAATAGTGATAATTATGGCAGTGAAAATGTTGTTACTCAATGAAAATAGGGAAAGTGAACTCATCACAGATGGTATTTAAGTTAAAATGTGATCTTGCAAGGGATAGGGTGTATGGCTAGTGAATCAGTAATGTAAATACCAAGACGTAACCACATGTAAAGTCAGAGATAAGCAATAGGAGTAGTGTGGAGATCACAATGGTTCAGGGAGATGTAGTAAGTACTCCATAATTACAGGAAATTAAAAGTTCAGTAAAGACGATGCAAAGTAACAGAAACAAAATTAAATAAAAAATACTTTTTATCAGGATTGATTACTGCTGGGCTCATCTTGCACGAGGTGGACCCTGGCCTTAACCGGGTAATAACTAGATCGCGATACCGCTGCCACCACTAAGCGCCTCGCGATGTAAAACATTTCCGGATGGAGAGAGTATGACTTCACTGTGTTTCCGTGTGTGACGTGTTCAGCCTTCGAGTGATTTGAGAATACACGTTAGGACATAGAACGTAACCAGTAGTAATAATAATAATAAAATTTATGGATTGAAAAAGTTAAAGAAAATTATTACTTGCACAATAATATTATTAAAATATGTACAACATTCCAAACTGATAATTGATATCATTCATTAGCGTTAACGTCATTAGTCACAATTCCATTGATTTGTATTTGATACCGTTCTTCTATATTTCCTCGCGTGGCTGAAATTGCAATTAAATCATTCATACGAAATGAAATATTTATAAAGCAAGATTTTGTCAATAACCGTTTGCGTTTAGGTTGAAATGCAGCCTTCACCATACTAACAGTGATAGATACGATTTGGAAATTGGGTTTCAGAAATATCGTGTGCGACGGTTACGTTTCACTATGGTCCAGGCTGCAATAAGAAGTAAACAGCGATAGATACGACATAGAAATTAGGTGTTTGATAGTTACGTTTCAGTGTGGTCCAGGCAACATCAAAACCTCGTCGCTAATGAATTTATTCCTGTACTACTGGTGAAAAATTAACGATTTCACTATATGAGACGTATTAGTGATGGACTACTTTCTGTGGAAGGCTCCGCTAGTGACATTTAAAGCTGCGAGCGGAACGTATACGTCACATTCAGCAAGGTAGTGACGTCATACTGTCTCCATCCGGAAGTGTTTAGTTCGCGAGGCAGTAAGTGGTTGTAGCGGTATCGCGATCTAGATATTACCCCCTTAACCTTCAATAAGGCTCCATAAGTAATATATCACTATTATACGTATTTTATAGTTTTTATTTTTTTGTGGAAATTATACATATTTCTTTTTGTTGGTCCCAAAAAAATTATTTCTTCATTTTATTTTTTAATTTATTTTGTTACTTTACACAGGCTTTCCTGAGAATTTACCCTCATGTAATTACCCCTAGCTTCAGTCATATGGTATAATGTCAAAGTGTACATTGGCGTTATGCAACAATCACACATTAATTTGATCGTGATGCCTGTTACGTGATATTTCTGATACCTTTCCTGAAGATGCTGGTAGATTCTTATACTATGTTTCAGCACCAATCTGTTGAGTATTACTGTGGCAACAGATAACGGTGGAGAGGATACACATACAAATAAAAAGTCATTGCTGCTAATAATTTGATATATCCTGATCACACATTAGAAATATCATTCAATCAGACATTCGAAATCACATAGGAAATTGAAGGTTATACTTCAAGGTACAACACTGTTTCACTCTTGCAAATGTACTTTAAAAGTACAACCCCAAAATAGAATGAGATTTAAATTGTTCAAACAGGGCTACTGTTGACTTTTTAATTCATTGTTAAAAAAGTTCTTGATGTTGAATTTAAAATGATGTTCTTCTTCAAATGAATGTTAACATTCTCAAACTTAGGGAGTGTTCATAAACTACGTACACTAATCAGCGAAAACATCATGAAAAATAGCCGTTATATCCGCCTTTGGCACAGATAACAGCGGTGACTCGTCTTGGCAAGGAAGCAATGAGGCTTTGGTAGGTTGCTGGGGGGAATTGGCACATCTGTACACACAAGTCACCTAAATCCCATATAGGCTATTCCAGGGAGGGGGGAGGGCGATAAGCTCTGATGTCACATTCAATCACTTCCCAGATGTGTTCAATCGGATTCAGATCTGGCAAGTTGGGGGGCCAGCTCATCAATTGCAACTCACCACTGTGTTCCTCGAACCACTTCATCACACTCTTGGTCTTGTGACATGGTGCAGTATCTGGATGAAAAATGCTACTGCCATTGGGAAACATGATCATCATGAAGGGGTGTATGTGGCCATCATGGTGCCTTGCACTAGCTCTACTGCACCCATGGATGCCCATGTGAATGTACCCCAGAGCATAATTGAGCCACCACTAGATTGTCTCCGTCCTGCAGTACAAGTGTCAAGAAGCTGTTCTGGAAAATGATGGATTCGCACCATACCATCAGCTTGATGAAGAAGATATCAGGATTCATCAGACCATGCAATGCTCTGCCACTGCACCAACGTCCAGTGATGATTGTGATTTTCCCATTTCAGTCATAGTTGCCAATGTGGTGGTTTTAACATTGACACATGCATGGGTCGTTGGCTGCGGAGGCCCATCGTTAGGAGTGTTTGGTGCACTGTGTGTTCAGACACACTATTACTCTGTCCAGTATTAAAGTCTGATGTTAGTTCTGTCACAGTTCACTGCCTGTCCTGTTTTACCAGTCTGCGCAGCCTACAACATCCAACATCTGTAATGAGGGGTGGCCGCCAACCCCTCGATGTTTGGACATGCTGTAATGAGGGGTGGCCGCCAACCCCTCGATGTTTGGACATGGTTTCAACTTGGTTTCGCCACTTGTTGAAACACTCATCCCAGCACTCCTCGAACACCTGACAAGTTGTGCATTTTGTGAAATGCTTGAGCTGAGCCTCTGGGCCATCACAATCTGCCCTCAGTCAAACTCAAATAGATTGCGCGCCTTCCCCATTCTAAGCACGGATAGCATGCTCACTGATACTACATGCACCATCAATGTATCTGTCTGCCAGTCATTCCTCGTCAGGTGATGCTCTATCGCCTGGACGGGTTATATCAATAGTAGGTAGATAGTCATAAAGTTCTAGCTAATCAGTGTAGCTCCATATTGGCCTCCTGTGAACACCCTCCTCTCCCCCACCTAGTCTGAGTTGGCTTTTGCCTTATCCCCCCCCTTTCATATAGCATGTAGCTTTTTTCCTTATTAATTTCAGAAGACATTTTGTACTGTTTTCTCTTGACAGACTACTGTAAATCACATTCGGTGATGATTAAATGATGGAAAAAAATACTCACCTGCTGTTGTTCTGAACCTTATTTCAACTGTGACTAATAATATGAATGAAAAGCTATGTGGCTTGACTCGGAAACACCCCCCCCCCTTTTTCACTTGCATAGCTTTCCAGACAACCCTTCCGCCCCCCTTAATTGAGTCACATAGGTTAAGGATGCTCCATTATTCTGAGGTGAGAGAATTAAACTTTTGGTTGTCACATTTTGAAATTTACAATCACAACGTGACACATACTGTTAGATTGATACTCATTGTGCAACACGTACAGTGTGGTGGCTGGATTGAGACTGTCCGCCACAAGCAAACATTGCTCCCCTATATATAGTCTTGGCTAACATTGAGCTGGATTGTTCTGGACTTTTGGTGTAACCCCACAGGGAAGTACTATTCTCTTGTGAATTACAAATATACCATTTTCTCATGGTACACTATTTTTAATTGGATTTGCTTGAAACTTTTATATGTTATAGTCTTATTTATTTCGAATATTTTAGATTATGACAAAGTTTACTTGTTTAAGAGTTATTAATTTTTAAAAGTCACATGTGGCGATGTCATCAAGCTTCATACCTAAAATTCAATTTTTCTCCCTTTAAATCTCAAATTAATGTTAAACTATTATGTTATTATTATTAAATGAATTTTTATCTCCCATTTAAGCCTGCTTTTTTCTTCCTACTTGTTTTATTTACAAAATTCCAATTGAAATATCTCTTTAAACAAAATTTTCCATCTGTACGTTACACCTCAAATTGATTGTAATTTTATGCTTTATTACTACAAAATAATGTGGAAAAATCCATATTGTTTGAGAAATTAAACTTTATAAATTTTATGTTCTTTATGAAAATGTTTAAAATGTGAGTAGAAAATTATTATTAGGAAAATTTTAATAAAAGTCCTTTATTATATAAATGGTTTTGGCTAGGTTATTGGTATGCGACAATTCTTAGTCTCTGTGTGTATATGTCAAATGCCCTTGCCATATGCATATCCTAAGATTTTATCTGAAATACTGCAAAGTGATTTCATGTTTACATGTTCATAATGACCATCCTGCCTTCAGCTGTGATGAGTTACGTGTTTTTATTTAGCATTTAATATTAGTATTTAATTGCAATGGAATGCATTCTTAGGATTGGAATAAATTACAATGGAAGTGAAAAATTTACCAAAAATGCAGAAAGAATATAAAATTAAAATTTTTGAAGGGAAAAGTAGTTGTGTAGGGAAATTGCCACCAGAGTCTGCGCTCCACTGCAATTAATTTTAAATAAACTGATATATTTCAAATGCTTCTAATTTTTTGTAGTTATTGTATCATTTTTAAATATATAACTATGATATTGGTGAAGGAGTTCCCAACATATTACGCATGAGCTCATTCAGGTCTTAAGTCACCATGATAGACAAGAGTTGAATCCAGCAGTTAGGCATATAAACATGGAAAAGAAGGTGCTGCTTGAGAGAGGCATTAGTCCTTTCTTGGAGGTTGTGCCAACGGACACCACAGCAATATGGGGTTCAGTAGGCATGGTCTAAACATAAGTAGAAAGGGAGGGGGTATCTTTCTGAGTTGGTAGCTACAGTTGTAAGGTAGCCCATTTACACTTATAGTTAGAGGTTACGTGTTAGTTTTTAAAAATAGGTGACCAAAGGGATGCACAATGGAAAATTATAAATACTAAAAAAATAGTTGAAGCTGAAGAAACAGTAAACGATTGAGTCACAACTATAAAGTGAAGAGTATTGCTGAAAATATTACAGAGCCAGTTAGTGAACTGTAAAATGTGAAAAGTAATTGAGTTTTGTACCTTAATAGAAACACATAAACCTAAGTAGTTCCAGGGGTACATTCATGGTCAAAGGAAGTAAAGCTAGACATTGAGATTTTGTCTGACAGATATTGAGTGTACAGCAAAGATAGAGGAGCAGATGATGACGGGATATTCATGCTGGTTAGCAAAGACTACTACAGTTCTCTGATGTTCATAGATCATAGCTTTGAGTTACTTGCTGCAGGTTGCTGTGGTGATTAAAATTTAAAATAAGGATGTTGGCTATTAAGTTTTTCCCGGCGGGTTTTCTGCTGGATAATATTATTCGGCAGAAATCCGAGAAATTTTCATTTCAAGGATGTTGGCTGTTAACAACAGTGAAAGGATGAATGATAAAAATGAATCTCTTGAGGAAATAAAATTCAGAGGTAAATAAAGAATGGTCATTATTGGTGGGATTTAAATTTATGGGGTGTCAACTGGGAAGGGATTAAGATTAATAACACAAAGGAATAGAGATTTGGTTAGGGAACTAACCTTTACATAAGTGGTGGAGCAAAGCACAAGACAACAAAACATGTTGGATACACTCCTAATATAGGTTCATGATAACCTAGTGAAAGTCTCACATAACTGAGAGAATAAGTGATTCTGAAGTAGTTCATATGGGTGTTAGAAGTTTCAGTAAACAGTTGGTCCAAGTTGAAGCTAGTATTACATACAACTATAAAAAGGCACATGCTTCAAAAAAGTACACAAGAGTCGAGCTGGCAACGTTTCAAGGAATAATAAGTATGGAGGGAAGGTGCTGAAATGTTTATTCCTTAGCAGCAAATAAAGAAAAGGGCAGAACCTACATACTATAATAGTTGTCATAAGACCTTGTTGGAAAAATATCCAAGATTTTATGCACCCTCTTGTTGTACCATTTGAGAAAAGCCTCATGAATCTCTGCTCCCTCATGTCCTTCCCAGTCAACAGCTGGTAAACTCAAGTCCTTGCCTATAATTCTCTTCCTGCCTACACCACTGAATTCTGAGTGTGAATTTAGTTTCTTCACTAGGATTTTTATCTTGCTCATTAATTTATCGACTATGGTAAGCAACCAAGACACACGTATCTTTGCTTTCATGTCTCTCCAGATATCTACCCTTTGGATTTAATGACAACTTTCATAAATGAACATCAGCCAACTGTAGTAGTCCTTGCTAATCATTATGATTACCCCTCCACAAACTCTTGCTCTTTTTGTGGGACCCTCTATAAATGTGGGAAATATTCATTGTTTATTTTTCCTTCATTTAACCAAAACTCAACCTATAATGATTGGTCATTTTACTATGCATCTGTAATCAGTATCCTTTTTGTCAGCTATCGTTATCCCTTCATTAGCAGCCTCTACCCTAAAAAAAGACACCCGTGCTAAACCCATCATATCTGGACATGCATGCACTCTCTCTTATAGCTTTCACTCACAACTCCGAAAGAAACCCTTTCCCTCCTCTGCATAGTTGTAATCCATATAAGTAAACTTACAATAAATTCTATGAATATAAAAATTTTATAATAATTTTCATTTCTCATGAAAAATAGTTTTTTCATTAAATTATATTAAGAGTTGAATCTTTGGCTTTTACTATTCTTAAGATTTATGAGGCCTTAAAGTCACTTTTTAACTAAAAATGTTTGTTTTCTTGCCATTTGGAGGTTGGTAAAGTAAAAGAGAAGGGGGGCATTATCTTCAATAATTTGCAGTATACGTATTAGCCATGAACTTTTGATTTTAGTATTTGTTTCTTCTTTTTTTCGTTGTCCTAGTCTTCTGCATTGGTAGCTAGGAATCTTCCCCAGCAAGAAGTTAGCAAAATCCAGATATATCAAGAAAGGTAACAGTAGCTGTTTTGGCATCAAGTTTGAGAAGACTCTGTTTCCAATTGCAACCCATCCAAGTCGATTTAGGTTTGTAGTTCCTCTTTTAAATAATTCAGACAGGTACTATGGCCATTAATTGAAATAATCTCAGACTATTTTTTTTTAATGTAATAATACTTAGCAAACTGTAATCCATATAGAGGTTTGGCTGATTTATAAATGGAATGCATTCATTTTTTACCATAGACCTGCAAACTCATCATTCAAAAAGCCATTTGCTTCAGCCTCCATAACTTCAACAATCTTCTCCTTATATGTTGATATCCTGAAACAGTTGTTGGGCTTATACTTGGGTGTATTTTAAATAAAAAGTGTGTTTCAGTTTTTTAAATCTTAAGGAAGAACTTCTTTAGCTAATTAGCAAATTGTCAAAAATTTATGACGACAAGTAATTACAATTTTCCAATTTAAGAATAGCATTGTTATATAATCTTGATAATGTCGTAAGATTCATGAGGGGAAGCTAGTCTGAATATTCATCTTAGGTTTACTTGTTATTGGATTGTCTTTCAAATCACACAAAATTTGAATCACTATAACTCATATCCCTGTTTATTTATGGATTCCATATTAAAATCCTTTTCAACTCCCCCGCCCCCTACCCCCCAAAAAAAAAAAATCAAATTTTGTGTAAACATTTTACAAATATGAAACATTTGTGAAACAACTTATAAATTTTTTAACTAGAAACATGCAATGTCAAATCGTTTATCTAACTTTGTTGTCTGAGCTTGTAAAATGAACAATGTAGCCTACTATTGAATTCATAAGAATACAGATTATATGAACTATTTTTGTTTCAGTAAATAAAATGGCAAAAGTTCAAAGTTCAAGGGCAAAGATATATGAAACAAAATTAACAGTTGCTGATGAACCAACCCAGTATGTAGAATCTGCTGGTGATCGCCTCATCAAGGATCTGGTCAACAAGCAGTTGGACACTCAAGTTGATTTACAGGAGTAAGCTTTCATTTTCCTGTTGCTATATTGTATGAAAATATAAGCATTTTAAAATTTCTGGATAAAAAAATTTTTTTTTTAAATGTGTTGTTTGTACATGTACTGAGAGATCCATTGTAATTTTTAAATTCATAAATATTTTTAAAATTGTTGTTATAAATCATTATTGATTATGACAGTATTATGTTGCACTGCAATAGTTCTGAAATGAAGTCTTGTATCTGCCAACATCATCATGTTAAAAACTGCTATTTAGAATTTGTGTGTTTAATTTTTCAACATTGTTGATTTATATTTCAGGTTCAAGATGAAATATGCCCTTTTCTTTTTTTTTTTTTTTTTTTTTTTTTTTTTTTTGTTTTTTTTTTTAACAGTAATCATTGAAGTTCTTAATTTAACAATATTGTTTCATAAATATTGTTGAGGCAATAACATTTTTGTGGGGGATGGGGAGGAAACACAACTATTATATACCACAGGTGACAGCAGGAATGTGCCGGTTTTAAAGAAACCATGATCATACAACAATTTTGACATTATTTGGGTTACATTTCTTCAGTGGTAGAACATGACTCACAGGGTGGAAATCACAGGAAAACTAAAAACTTATTTTTTGGCAGCAGTTGACTGTGTAAAATGAAGGGTTGGGTAACAATGTCAGATGAAGGGAAAAGAGGTAGGGGCAAATACTCAGGAGAATAAATGCCAATGAATAACATAAAATACAAGTAATTATCTCAGAAAAATAAAGTAAGGAGTAATGCTGTGAAAAGCTATTAATGTGGAAAGTAAAGATAAAACCACTCATCACTCACCAAAGTTGAAGGGAGAGGGCAGCAGTGATGAAACAAACTCCACAAGCTCCAAAAACACGATAATTTGGGCTATTTCGTTCATCATGAAATTAGAAACATGCGACTAAGCTTGTGCAGGCCCCCTACCTCAACACAGCCATGTGAATGCAAAAAATGGTGTTTTTTTGTCACTGCTGCATTCTTCCCTTCAACTTTGGTGAGAGATGAGTGGTTTTTATCTTTCCTTTCATATTAATGAATGTAATAAAATATATGTGTATTGAAAATAAAAAAATGTAACAAAAATCAGAACAGTAACTCCAACTATTGTGAGTGGTTGTTCACTCAGGGGCAGAAAAATTAAATCCATTATATGTTTTTGAACATTTCAAGTTTTGTAGGTCATTCAGCACATCCTTTTCCAGAAGCTGTACTTATTTTTATGGCAAAATTCTGTCTGCTTATTGGCTATTATCGACGAGACATAAAGCGAGAAGAAAAAAATAAATAAATAAAAAGCCTGTATTTAGTAGAAATTTGTTGTATTCTGTATCATAAAAAATTTTAACATTAGAATAAATGCTTCTGTTCTGTTATTATTGAGTTTATTTTTATTTATTTTTTTGAAAGATAATGCTTCTTCGAAGTCCCTTTTTAATTTTTAGGCAACTGCGACTCTCAAAAGAATTTCAGAAGTCTACAGAATTTGTGCCTCTAACAAATTTAAAATCAGGTCAAAGCTCATTGAAGGAATTTGAAAATGCAGCTAGAAAAGCTTCACACATAGAAGACTTAAAATCATTTGGACTCACTAATGAAGAAGTAGAGATCGCTGTGGATTATGAAATGGGTGAAGATTATTTTTCTGAAAAATACAAGAAAATTGAAAATTCTGTCCTTACTTCACGACTTCTGCTTATAAACACAAAAATTAAAAATGGAGAAAGACAAAGAGAAGAAGAGATATCCAAGAGGTAATGGCCATTTATGATACTTTTTCAGATTAGATCTACACAGCTTTCTTGTAATGAAAGAATTAAATATGCATTTTTTAAATATAATAAAACATGTTACATCTGTTAAAATAAAGCTGTGCACAACACTTTGGAGTGCTGTAAGTTATGTAAAATTATTATTATTATTAATTGCAAAGGAACTTTTGCCTGACTGACTGACCAAGTGCTAATTTATGGTCATGTTCTTCTCTTCCCTTCTACATACTACTACTGAATTTCCAACCAATTTCTATCCATGCCTCCTCTCACACATCAGTTATCAACTATGCTCCGTAGTAATTTCCACAGATAAATCTAGCTATTCTCTTTTGCACCCCTTACCGTATCCACACCATATTGAAGCAGAGACCTGACCAAGGTTCTATTACTCCTGTATATCACATTATTTCCTCCTCTAATAGGTGTAGTACCTCCACCATGTTTGTGGCTCAGCTGAGCTTATTATACTGTATAATGATTTGATAAAATGTTTAA